>JAOVYX010017684.1:0-21686 GCA_035668315.1 Drosera spatulata | reverse complement strand
ATTTGTTCCTTTGTCTATTAGGTTATGTTTGCTGTGCTATATGCTTTGAACTTTTTCTATGTTTTCAGCTTTGTCGTTTTGAACCTTGAACTATTGTATTCATATGGAACGGTTTTGTCGGTTCATATCTATTCTTCTGGTCATGCCGTCTACCATGTTTCCGTTGTTTGTTGTACCATTTGGTTTGCCAGGTTTCTGGTGAGGGGGTCATGCTTGGCCTCACGGAATAAGCCGTAATATCCGGTGTCAACTAATGTGCCTTTCAAGTAGTAGAATGGAGTGCTGTCATCTTCTTCTAGTCAAACTTAGCGGATAAAATATCCCTTGGTCCATCGTCTTTGTTGAGACATCATTACAGGAGCGTGTTATGCTCAGCTGTTCCTTGGTTGACAGTGATCATGAACACATAAATTTGGGCACCGAGCTTGTGTCTAGTAAATGTTTTCTAGACAAGTTATCACGAAGTGATATGAGGCTTTATGGTCTTCCCTTTGTTTTCTACCTATCATATCTTTTCGTAGAAGTAGCAAACTACTAGTATCTTATGCCGACTTAAGATTGACCAATGAACATGTAAAAGAAGGAACACATTTCCATTACCCTGAATTGCTTTTTTGAGGTCTACATTTTCGAACTTATTCGGAAATTATGAGGTCATTATACTTGCAACTCGACAGTAGTATAGTAACTCGTATGAAGTTTCAAAGTCGCGATAGCATATTGAAATTTGAAGCTCATAAAAATCAGTAGGTAAGTTCTGGTCGTGCAGGCTGAGCAATGACTGCGATTACGGACTAGACTTCTCATCTGCTTTGCTGCGTAGTGGTGCTCATATGTACTTATGTTTTCCACTGCCTGAAATCGCTTGGACTCAAAGCGATAGCATCCATAATCTCCTTGAAATCTCTTCCGAATACAGAAAACAGCAGGGTAGGATCCAACAAGAAGCAGCAACAAGGATTCCAAGCAGAGGAAAGCCAAAAGAAGAAGCTGGAGTATGCTACGAAATATGATAGTAAGATGTTTCGTAGTTTAAACCTTAGAAAAACTATGTACATCAAAGTTTCATCGTGTAACACAACAGTAAACACCCCGAATTCCATGCTTGAGCTCAATCGTGCTTGCATTCAGATAGAAATGAAAGTTATATGCGGAGCTTATAATCAGAAACGAGCACTATTCACAGGGACTGCCGAGAAGAAAGAGCAGTGGTAGTTGTAGTTCCTTTACAGAGTAGGACCAGAATCTAGGAAGATCGAAGAACACAAAAATGCGCTGCAACGTCTTCACCTTTTGAGCGGTTTGTAAAGAGTGACAGTAACATACTTCGACTGGAAACGATGGGTGAGCCCGAGAGCGACTACAGACTGGCTCGTAGCCCAGCCCTTCTCGATAAAAAGATGGTTCAGAACAACATGCTGGGGCCTTGCACAAGCTGATGCTACATTAGAATCTGGCTTGCCGAGCACTGACACTTCTACCTGAGGCGGGATCACTACTGGCTCCTTTGCGAACTCATCTTCTGGCGGAAATACTTGGCCATAGCTAGAGTCTGGTGACGGTGGAGCTTCGAACTCCACAACACTTTCTAAGCTCTCCGGCACATAATCCTGATTTCACATTACAAGGTTGATTAGAAAAAACATGTTGACAGTGTAGAACAGATGAACACAAAGCGCTAATGACAGAAGCTCCATGCGAAAACAATAAACTAACTCCCGACGGGAAGCACAAAGCGGATACGGACATTCACATCAAGGACATTGTAGCTTTGGCCCGAGTCATCAGTCACGGAGGGTAGATCTGGCATGTATCTTGATTCGCCATCGATGATGAACTTGTAATGGTATATACCAGATGAGAGGATGAGAAGCAAGGTATTGTCCTTCCCAGACCTATGCAGAAACCTCCTGCAAAAGGAAGCATCATCTTGTTGATAATTGCTCGGTATAACTATACTGAAGATAGGTTTCGGATTAGAATTCTCAATGCTGTCAAACTTGCCTTGTTGTCCAGTTGTCCCAGGATCCTTCCACGGCAACATTATTGCCTCCATGACTCCATGTGATCAAGGTAGGGATTCCCTTAACAGGACGAGAGTCACCAACTCCATGAGAATCATTTTGCCGAGCTTGATTGAAGAAGGGAGCGCCATCATTGCTTCGCAAGGGAGCGACAGGCAACTGCAAAACTCAGAACCAACATTGAGGACAACACGTCATAATCACACATAGATTTGTTTCATTGCTAAGCTAAGTTATCATGGCATCATCGATCAATGCTAAGGCAACAACAAAATTGACTCAGCTCCGCCCAAGAGCAGAAGTATACTTCACCATGCATCAGTGATCAAGTAGGCAACTTGATCAAACCTCCAAAATCTCTAAACCAGCATGCCCTTTCAATCTGATTTCTCCCGAGAGAAGTCCTTCATGTTTAACCAAACAGTAACAAACTCATAGTCCTTTGCGACCCTCACATCCTCAAATTCCGGTATTAATTCACCCACGCAGTGCCTCCTCGCTCACAGCAAACATGAAACTCGTTCAACGACAATAACCACCCAGTTTCCGGATCTCACTCAGCTTATTTTTTACCAGTGATTCGCAAGCTACAAGCAAACCATTCTGATTCTATGCCAACATAAAACAAAATACCTGTTTCATACAATCCGTCAAATGCAGAATGTCAAGAGGACGAGATGCCTGCCATCTTTGCCTATGTCATGCCAACATGGTTTTTCTAAAAAGATACTAGTACGTTGCAATAAATGATAAGGTTCCCCAGACGAAGACAAAAGTCCCAGTTTTTCTTTGTTTTTTTGCCTAAGCATCTCCGCACATTCCCTTATCTAAAATCTTTTCCAGATATGCAAGCAGACCAAGCAGCAGCCATCTGGGTGGGCTTTAATCCCACGACAAAGAACAAAAGGCATCATATCATATCATATCACTTCCCCCAAATTGACTTACAGAAAACAAAAGAAAAATGGACTTTGATCTGATTGAGACGGAAAATAGTATCTTCATAAACCAATCCTAAATCAATACTGCAACCTAGATGTGACTTCCCACTTGTTTGTCCAGCTTAACCAAAGATACACTCCTACTACAGTATATGGATAAGTTATGGCTCATATCTTACCCATGATGATATAAATATCCAACTTTAACAAAACTACCGAGTATGTATTATTATCCATCTACATCAGACTGTTAAAAACAAGGGTAAATAAATGTATACAATTGCCCTCCCTAGACCTTGCCCTCCACAAGATTATCAGGGTCGTCGCCATTACTTTACTGAAACAAACATTTTATCATAACAACAAGCACTTAACTCGTTATTAAGTTGCTTTAGACCAGTCATCTAGTCTCGAAGGTAACTTACGAACAAGTTTCCCCATCCCTTATCTTAAAACACAAAACATATCCATCAACCATAGACCAAACGGATAAACCATTATTTGTCTCTCCATGTAACTAAAGAAAATGAGAACATCTACTCTGATCTAAGACACAGGAATCGCTCAGTCTAATCAAACTACGACGACACACAGAAACCGATCCGGCAAGATCGTACCGTACGAACCAAACCTAGAGAGATCATTCGATCGAGATTCGACACAACGAAATAACAATCACAACGGAATACAATACCTCGGGAGCGAACAAGAACGGCGATCGCGGCCGCGCAGGGCTCCCTGGCGGCGAATAATTCCCCATGGACTCCTCCACCTCCGATCTACCCCCGATCGCCTCCACGTCCTCCCCCGCCGTCGCCCCATCCTCTCTCCCTTGCACATTCCCCATTTCTTTTTTCACGGATCCGGTGAAAAAAATGTCGCGGTGAATATTGTCGCCGGAGACCGTGTGGGGGGATGGACTCGATCCGGTTAATTGCGGTTATTTAATGAGGGGAGTGAGAGTGGTACGGCGACGTGCTGGGGTGTTTTGGGTGGGTTGTGTGATGAGGGAGGGGTGAAATTTCTTTGTTTACAAGGAAAAAGGGAAAATTTTGTTTTGTTTTTTTTTTTTTGGGATGGGGGGAAGATCCACGTGGCGAGGTGTGGGAGGGGGGCCCATTATCCGAGAGAGTGGAGATGGGATTGGGGCTGGCCGGGTCCGTTATCTATGGGGAAGAGGTCCGGACATGGTGCTGGCTTTGACTCGCTCTCTGTTGTGTTGTGTTTTGCCCATCATCACCGTTAAATGGCAACATCAACTCCATAAATTTCACCTCCACGTTTCATATTACTCTTTCCTTTCATAACTTTTTTATGAAAATTAATATTATCAAGATAGAAATTGAGTCTATCAAGATCATCTATTTATTAATATTTTTACGTTTAATATTTTATAAATTATCTTATATTCATGTGTTGTCTTCGTAGAATCAAATTCTGTCTTGACAATATCAATCGTATTTTTGTAATAGTTTATTCTTATCCATATCGATATAAATTTTGATTTATGTTACGGAACGGTCAAACATTAATTTTTATAAAATTATTATGAAATATTAATGATATTTTAAATATGGTACTTTAACTCTGGATCAATGACGTAATTTTTTATGTTGTTAAGACTAATAACGAATCTCTTCAAAATATATATTTAATAATAATATAAGAAATAGAATGATGCAAGAATTGAGGGCAGAAGGAGTAGTAATTGTAATATTTGATCATGTACATGATAAAATTAACTGACTTTACAAATGATTCATGGCACGATTAATTGATATCCTTTTATAAATTTATCATAAATATGAAAGATAATACTTTCTTCATTTCAGATAAATAAGAAAAAGTTGATTTGACATGATTCTTAATAAAATCATTGACTTTGGTATATTGGAAGTTACCCTTGTATGGTGGTAAGGAAAAAGAAAAATTGTAACAGTAGAAAACGAAAAAAATAATGATGAAGAGAACGAAGTGATATAAAATAAGAATAATCTGAACAATTATACACTCAAAATATAAGAATTCAGAAAAATATTATAATTTATATGAAACATCCATATTTCTCAATATGTCATAATTTATGTGGATGGAGGGAGTATATGTTACGAACTACTTCCTGTGTTTCAATATATATGCAACAATTTGAATTTTTATATTACTTAATACGTATTTTGAAGAGTTTTGTTTTTCGCCTTAATAATAAGACAAAACTATGTCACTAACGTTGGATTGAAGTATACTATTTAAAGTATCATTAACATTATATGAATTTTATAAAAAATTATTTTTGATTGTCGTACAGAATTAATAAACATTTACATCGATATTGTAACCCCTCGAGATCCACGTCATGTGACACATGGCATTATGTCGTCACGAATCCGGTTCATGACAAGACTAAATAAACCAAAAGAGTTTAAAGATATAGAGAGACAATGAAACTACTTGTGATGCTTGCATTCATACTATTTGATTGTTACGAATTCAGTTTATAATCATAGAGCGGAAATCAATTAGACAGTTTATGACATGAAAAGTTCATCACATATATTACATATCTAAAATAGTCATAGTTTCATTACAACATCTCCAAAAATACATAGCGAACTATATTCTTCACTGATCATCTGATAACTCACCAGTAAACGGAATACATAACCAGTGAGTACAAAACTCAGTAACCTAATGTATATGTCTCACATTTATAGGATACTCCCCCGACTATGACGAATAGATGAGTATCGGTAAAACATTTATACTTCTTAAGAAAACAGATATGCCATATTACATGTGAGTATTTGTATGCTTTCACGTTTTTCATGTTTATTTTTTATTATCATGGGCCCATGACTCAAGAGTTTTCAACAGACAGACTCTGAATACAAGACTCGTCAATCGTCAGTCCGGTTACAAGAATCCGTCGATTCGTTACGTACTTGCATAGATTGTATGTCGTCTTACACTTTAGTAGATAGAGTGCGCATCCAACGGGGTCTATTTGTCTCTTATTATGATAGATTTAGACCTTTCTACAGAGAGTAGACAGTGATCCCGCCACGTCCGGCGTTGAAACCGCTGCATACATGCTAAGAGAATGGGGGTAGTCCAACGCTCCCTAACTAGTTTCACTTCACCCGTGACAATGATTCAAGAAGTTTTGCGAGAGTTCAATCTCAATGACTTTCACTTGACATTCGATAAAATTTCAACAAGGGACATCACGTTCGACCTTCTACGCAATAGCTTCAGCAGATAAGATCACGATAGTATGGGGTATAGCCTTCGACACATTTTTAGAGGAGTACGACAGATGACTTGACAGTCCATAAACTATGTACAGTGTTCTGCCTTTATATTTGATTAGGTGTTCATCGTTGTTTTGTATTTCATTTATTCGTATGTCCCGCAGTGTAAATCTCAAACTCGTTTCAATACTTCCTTAGGCATGCGTTATGATTTTTTAATTTAGCGTTGTTCATGCATTATAAAATCATCTTGTATCTGTATATTTGAGCATATCGTTTATTTGTTAAACGTAATTGTGTATGATTTGAGACATTACTATCTTAATAGTTTATTTTGCATCTGTCGCGACGCGTTTAAAGATGTCGCATAGTTATCTATGCATATTTAATATCTCATTTCTATACGCAAGATTCATGTATCACATATACGCGTTTAACTTAATCCTTCACGACGAATGTGCGCTATGCTCACCAAGGACGGGGGTCCCGCTCACCATCGCGGGTGTGACGGCTATTGCGGGCATGACATGGCCTGTCGCGACTACGACCAACCTGAAGTGTCAGCAGCTGCGTTTTCCCTTCGTCAAATGCGCACGTCTTCGTCCATTCACATCAAATACACACCAAACACTTCGTTCACGTACATTTCAAGGCTAAACATGATCCAACTGTGTGTGAATGATAAACAAGTGCATGAACGAATAAAATTGTCTCGAAATAGGCTTAAGTTACCTTGATCGTCTTCGTTTCTTCTTGGCTCGATCTCGCTACTGTCCTCCTTCTCGTCACCGTCTGTCCCCTGCGTTCGCTTCTACTGCTACTATTTGAAGACGAATGGTGATGATGAACACGAGTGGAAGGTAGTGTGTGGTGATGTGTTCGATTTGCTATGATGAGTGAAGGATGGTGATGGCTGTGTGAGGTTTAGTCTAGGTGGTGATGAGCTGAGATATGAAAAAGATGGCAGATGGTGGCTGTGCGTGGTGTTTGTGGATGGGGGTGATGTGAAGGGAGTGATGAAGATGGTGGGCGGCAGAGAAAGGCGCGCAGGGCACGAAGTCGGCGCCGAAGACTGAGATTCTGCGGGGAAAAATTGAGTAGCTTTTGATGGGAAGTATAGTATTTGAATTCGTTCTCTTGTTTTATTTTTTTGTCAGTATATTTTTATCCGTATTTCGTTCGATTATTTTATCAAAAAATATATCCGCAATTGGATAAAATTATTTTTAACTTAATGACGTTCGTTTTGTTTAAAATCTCAAATGTTTTCGGTATTATATTTTATTAACTCAAATACGTTATATTATAACGTTATAATGTTATGTTATAACATTATACGTTTATTATGTTTAACACATACGTTTATTAAATACGTTTAACGATAAGTATTTGTTATATTATTTGTACATTTGTAACGTTACATTATAACGCTACAATATAACATTACGTACTCGTTATTTTTATTCGTACGCTAACATATAACATTTCGTTTAACGTTATATTTTTCTATTTATTTATTAATATATTTAATATATTTAATATCAAATTTTTGGGTATTACAGATATATACGAACGATCAAAATATTATATTTATATTGAAATGAAGAGATTATAATATGACAAATCTATTATATATATAATTATACAAAATATTCAGATGATAAACTATCTAAATGACAAACGATCTGACAATCGACATGGCATGACATGGTATTTGCGTAGTTTTAAATTTTTTAAGGACAATCATATAATTTAAATTAAAAGAATCTTTATGTATTTAATTTTAGGCTTTTGATCACGAGTTGAAAGATTGAGATTAATTGTAAAGAATTTTTAACTCAAAAAAAAAATGCTAATAAGTTATGTATAATTTTCTATTGGATGAAAATAATCAACCGTTAAAATAAAAGTAGAAGATTTTTTATATAATTAATTTATGGAAAAAAAAACTTAACAGTTATTATATCTTATATTGATTATTAATCATCCAACCATCATGATCTCTATATTCTGTGAAAACTGTTTTTTTATGAGTCAATATTTATAATGGATCCTTAATTTTTTCTTATATCATTAATTTTTAACCAAAAATAGACTTTAAATATTACATTATAAACAATGTATAGAACTATTAATATAACCTACTCAATTCATCTAGGAATGTTAAAATTTTAACATAAGTTATAATATTATATTTACAACATGATATATGATATGAACTGAGTAATGATAAAAATATAAGACCATGAATATTTAAAAATTTTCAAACTACATAGATATATATTATAATTATATTTTAGTCAATATAATGTTATTTTTATACAATATGATTTTTTATTGTGTAGCGTACGGGTTAATAATATAGTCACATAAAAATATCTAAGTGAAATTTCACTTGCGTTTTAGTACCTATTAGAATTCATGAACTGCAAATATTAATTCTATGAACTGTATATCATATATGTGTGAACCGTAATCTTATATGTATAAACTGTCAAAAAAATCGAAATAAATATCAAAACATAAAAAAAATTTATATTGTATATCAAAAAATAATTGACCCGATTATAAATTATAACCCGGAGTGAAAACTTTCTATATCGAAATATCAAGACGGTAATAAAGTGTTCATAGTATATAAAGAAAAAAGTTTTTCAATCTTTCTGGTTGCAGGTTTCTTTAGTTCGTGTGACGAGGCGGTCCGTTGTGGATAAGATCCGAAGGACGAGATGACGACGACGAGGAGTACATTTTAGTCACCCCTTTCCATTCTGCTTCAAGCACACCACCCTCTCTAGGACACTTTGGAGTGTCGCGGAAGAAATTCGAGGTGAGGAAATCAATTCATCATCATTTTCGTGACTTTTTTTTTCTTCCTGTTTTTGGGTCAAGGAAGGTACCGACCTTATCCTAAGGTATCTCAATACTTATCCCCACCACTGCTATAAATATCATTTCCACCTAGGTGTCTTTATTATTGAAATATATTCTCTCCTTCACAATATCCCATTTAGTCTATGGTTTTTTTTATGTCTCAATTTAAATATAATTATTTCAAATGATACGTATGTTGATGTAAATTTTTTTAATAATTTATCATGAAATATCAATGATTGTGTAAGTTACGTACCTAAATTTAACACATTTACGGGACGACCTGACGTGATTTGATATATAAACAAGACTTATATTCATACGTATATAATAATATAAAATACGCTTATGTTGAACTTAAATTGGGACAGGGGAGTATTATTTATTTCTTTCCGTCCCAAAAGATTGTAATTTTTTGACCGGATACGCATGATGATAAAAGCTTTGATCGATATTGTGGATTAAATGTTATTTTTTGAGAAAATATCGTAAAATAATAATGATAATATATGTCATGTAATGTAACTGTAGGTTATTAAAAAATTTAAATCATATCATTTAAATGAGTAACAAAACCCCTCAAATTAATTGGATGATGAATAGTATAATAATTATGGGACGGAGATACTATCTCTTTTGATGAATTTCATTTTTATATCAAACAAAACGTCCCGTAACCTTCATCATGTAAAAACATATAATTCCTTCGTTTTACATAAATTACGATGGGATATACTTCAAAATCTAATTTAATACGATAAAACGTCGTTTTTTACAAAATTGTTATGAAACACTAATTATAGATTAAGTTGTGAACTTTAATCCAAAATCAATTGAATAAGAATTTTCGGATATCGTTAAGAATAAAAATATTTCAAAATACGTATCATTGTAATTTATGTGAAATGAATGAAGTAATTTATATCACAACTAAAATTTCAAAAAAATTACGTAAAAGTAATATGATCGTTTCACGTTAAACATCAAAATTTACCTCAATACATATACAGTCAATGTAGTGCGTTTTTTTATGACAAAAAGAGGACATCACACCTATGGATATGGATTGAATATGATCTATAAAGTCATGTCAAGATTCATAAAATTTGCCGACAAGAATGCGTAAAAAGATACGGCAGATCAAAACCAGACAAAAAAAACATAAAATAAATTTGACTGGCGTGACTGACATATAATGGTACCAACAGTTGAGTACCGAAGTCATGTTCAAGGACGTAAAGGTTTTCTTCTCATATCAACGCAATAATCCAAGTATTCCCAATTGTAGTCAGATTCTGAGAAAGTTGTTATTATAAAATCTTACTCTTGATGTGAATAACTTGTCAAAACATCTGGAAATGGTCCAGAATCAAGTCATAAACATCCATTCTTCGTGCTCCTACGAACACAAAGACAGTCATGCGATTGACATGCATAGAAGATGATAGCACCGCATTGAAAGGAAAGTGTCGAATATATAGTTTCAACTTGAAATATAGAATTTCGTGTAGAGGATCTCACGAAACATCAAAATCAACAACGAAAAAACTGCACAAGATAGAAGAAGCCAGATGGCCACATCGTGACAGCTACAAAACATTCCAAGCATCATAAATCATTGTCTCCGAGTCGAGACCTGGACGTTGGATGTATCGAGAATCGGAATGTAACAGCCAGTTCTGTATTTCATTAGCCTGATCTGAGAGCTCGATCATCGAGGAAAAAAGCTCAACAACGGGTCCTTTAAACCTCAGGATCTTCTGAGAATGCGACCATGGTAACTAGTAATTTGATCAGAGCATAATACCGATACCATTGTCGTGCATGTCACAGCTGAGGGACAAACCCTTGCACAGTATGAGCGCCAAATGCATACCAGAAAACAGAGCAGAGTGTAGAAAGACGGTCACAAAATTGGCCCCCAAAGTTCATGCGGCCAATACATGATTGTCAAATAAGAAAATCAGAGAGCAACCAAATCAAGTATTAATTGGAGCCAGCTCAATAGAGGACAATGCAGCGAAGAAAAAGTCTCGAAGGAAGTTAGCTGGTCTCTTGCTCTCACAAACTTCTTCCATCCCAACCTCGTAATAGATACACACCACAGATGCACCAGTTTTTTGTATGTCTATCGGTTGTTACCACAATACATCATAAGCTACGGTGCTAGAAGTATCTCTTAAGCATCAAGCTTATTGAATATGGCCATCAGAATCAAGAATTTCCATACTACAAATTGCATTTGTCGAACAGAGTTGAATTGTGACAACTCCGTTTCTTCCCTTTTAAACACTCCAGGAATTCACCTCATGTAAGTCTAGATAACCATCACAACTTCCTATGTTAACCTCCGCCACTCTGGATCTGTTCCACACTGATCTCAATGTCGAGTAACAAGTTTGGCTTGGTTTCCCTGGGCCCTATAATGCAGCTTTGTCAAATTTATGTACAAGTTGGAAATTTTGTACTTCAAGAAAATTCAGTGGGAAACTAGTATACCACTATACCCAGATATCAATGTCAAACATGCCAACATAAAGCAGACATTATTATGATGGTAGTTCAAAACAAAAATAACAGATAACAACAAACCAAGTCTTTATCTCATTAGAAGGAGTCGGATCTACATGAATACAACTACAACATTGTCCTCTATCTCAGCAATATTCTTGATGAAAGGAGTAGAATACAGTATAAGGTAAGGGAGAGCAAGGGATTGAAGACCTTTGTCCGACCACACGAGAACAACACTACTCTTCATTTCCTCTCTTCCTAGCAATCAAAGCCTTTTTTGCTGGCCTGAGCCGCTAAACCCTCGAACATTAACCCAAGACAAAGTCCAACATAGACCTATGTCCCACCATGAAACAACCAATCGGCAAAAGGTTTCTCTTGCACGAATTCTCTTGACCTTAACTTAAAGAAAGTGTCGTCCTACGTATATCCCAAAGGTTACCTTCCATCATTAAGAATTTGTTTCGGAAAAAAGAATACAGAGATATGTTTATGCATCCCAATAAGAGCGTGTATACGATGATCATATTTTAACTGCTCCCTTGCAACAATAAGCAACCCTTGTAAGTCAAAAGCTACCGAATGCATCTTCTGTGTCCACTACATCACACGGCACAGAAAGCATGGAAGAAGCATGATATATTAAGCATGAAAAAGTTCCAGACAAGCAGCAAAGCAACTGACCTATCTGTTAAACTGTGGATGAAAGCTACTACCAGAATTATTCTGACCCCTCCCAGCCAACCCTGAGGATGCAGCAGATGAACCTAATCCCTGCAGACCAACCCTCGCTGCATAACTGCCGATCACACTAGGACTAATAGTATTGATTCCACCAGTCCCACCATGCGCCCGAGTTGCCCCCTGACTAGTGCTTATAGGAGTTGTTGTCCCGGTTGATACCACACTAGGATGCGAGCCAGCTGATTTGGCACCAGTCAAAGGTCCGGTTGACACCGCACCTGGAAAGGATCCTGCTGCTACTGCACCTGGAAATGATCCTGCTGATGCAGCACCAGGGAATGCTGCACTTAGGAATGATCCTACTGATGATGCTCCAGGATATGATCCGCCTAGGAATGACCCAGTTGATGTCGCGCCTGGGAACCATCCAGCAGATGTCACGCCTGGAACTGATCCAGCTGGTGCGGCGCCCAGGAAGGATCCAACTGAAGCAACACCTGAATAAGATCCAGCAGGCACAGCTCCAGTAAATGATCCAGCAGGCACAGCACCCGGATATGCTCCTGCAGAAATAGCCCCAGGGAAGAATCCAGCCGAACCAGTATTCACCCTGGGAAAATAACCAGCTGATGGTGCACCTGGAAACGATGGAGTCACTCCCATCCCAACCCCTGCACCTGCACCCGCTGCTACTGCTGTTCCAGCCCCACTTACCACCATTCCTCCACTCACCGCAGCTGCTCCAACAGCTGCCCCATTCCCACCTAAATAAGGATTATACGTTCCAGCACCAGGATTTTGAGACGGGACAACTGTACCAGAATTCGGATTCTGCCCCATCCATCCCGGATTCACATTCTGCGCTACCATCCCCTGATTAGGATTCGGATTCTGTCCCGGCACCCCCCCCTGCGTCACATTCTGACCTGCAACAACCCCGCCTTGCCCAGCAACCCCCTGTTTACTCTTATCAGTAGCCTTAGAGCACCTAAACACATTCCCCTCAAACACCTTGATCGGCTGCTCCAACGCCTTCCTCAACCCGTCCACCGTCTTATACACAATCAACGCATACCCCTTGAACTTCCCCGTAAACCTATCCCACCCGATCGGTCCAGTCTCAATCACCCCAAACTGCTCGAAAAACACCTTCAGCCTCTCTTTATCAACATTCTCCCTCACATTCGCCACATACAGCTTCCTCTCTCCCTCATCACCCGTCGTCACCGTCTTCACATCACCACCAGCAGCAGCCCCAACCCCAGCCCTCGACCCGTGCACCGATAATTGAAAACTACACACTTTTCCCCCAACATTCAACGACCCTTCCTTAATCGCCTTCCTCGCCGCCACCCTCTTCTCGAAAACCACAAACCCGTACCCCTTGCTCTTCCCCGTCGAAGTCTCCCCAACCACCGCCGCACTCTCCACCACCCCGAACTTACTAAACGCTGACGCCAGTATCGCGTCATCGACATGAAAAGCGAGTCCGTACACAAACAATTTCCTGTGTACAGGATCGGACTCGATCGTCTTGATAAGGGACGGGATAAGCGACGTGTCGGATTTCGCCGCCTCGTTGAGTATCGCAATGAGCTCGTCCTTGCTGAAAGGGATCAGAAGCTTCCTGATTTTCTCCTTCTTCACGGACTCGTCATCGTCGTCGCGGATCTCGTCGTCCGATTCCGATTCCGATTCCTCCTCCTCCGACTCTAATTCCTCTTCATCATCGGATTCCGATTCGGATCCCTCTTCTTCCTCATCGGAATCTGAGCCTTCGTCGTCTGATTCGGATTCTTCTTCTTCTTCGATTTCCTCTTCTTCTTCTTCGATTTCTTCCACGTATTCTTCGTCGGAATCTTCGTCTTCTTCTACGACAGGAGCTGGCTTTGGAGGCGGCGGAGGAGATTTGGGTTTGGGTGGTTGCGCCGCCGCCGAGTGCTTGCGTTTCCTCGCCATTGGAGGAGATGACGAGGTTAGCGTTTTGGGTTGAACTGTTCGCTCATTTTGGAAGAAATTTTGGGTTCATTTCCCTTGATCCTTTTGATTGATATCGTTTTTTTTTTTTTCTAAACAGAAATACCTATTTCACACTCCGAGATTATGTCTTTTCCACTAAATAGCCGCAAAAGCACCTGGTCGACGGGCTACGAAATAGCCTTAATAGATTTTTTAAATCGATAACTCTCGATAGATTTTTTGTTATATCTAAAAAAAAAAGAATAGTTTATTAAATTAATGATATTATATTGATATTTTTTTAGTTGAAAAATGATGTTAATTGTTTAAAATATAAGTCAAAATTTATATCGACATAAACACATAAATAAAATATTTTATATATATTAGGACGGAAGACTGAGTATTGCAAGGTATTCTATATATTCCATGCAGGTTATGATAGATTAATTTTCATGATTTCGAGGTTAAGAGGACGACAAATGTTGTATTGGCTTGATTTCTTCTCCTTTTGTACGGGGAGAATTCCAATCAACTTATACAACAACGGTTAGATTTCATTGTTTCTTGCACACACATATATGTAGACATCAAATAAAAATAATGTTTCTATTTCTTTTGCAAACAATTTCTATGTGATCAAATATATCTATGTAAGTAACAAAAATCACAATAGATATTTTTTATTTTTTTGATAGGAATAATTTTTTCAAAAATTTCAATCACTTAATCTAGATCGTGGAATCCAAAACTAACAACCAAGATAAAAGATAACAACGTTTGACACAGATCACAAGCCACGACATTCGACAAATACACAATGTAGACAAAATCTTTCTCTAAATAAAAACCCTCAGATTTCTCAACAAATTCACAAAAATCCTAATCAAATACACATTGACTCTCTCTTGGCATCATCACGTACTGTCTCTTCCTCTTTGTCCCTCGCAGGCACGATTACTCTTCATATTCATTATACATTGAATCAATCCCTTCACTTTTGATCAATGCATCGACCATGTTCACAAAAACGACTCATGATTAGAGCATTCAATGTAATCCAAGTTTTGATTTTTATACCTTTAGATGCTCGAATTGAAATGAGTTGTTGTTAATTTGATTGAATTGAACTGAGTCATTGTTGAATTTGCTTGGGAATCGGGATTTTTGATCTGGATCAGTTGGGTTTGTGTGCGGTGTAATGTAGTGGATACAGAAGATGAATTCGATAACTTTTGACTTATGAGGCTTGCTTTAGATTCATTCAAAAGAAATCTTTTGCCGATTGGTTGTTTCCTGTTGGGACATAGGTATCTGTTGGACATTGTCTTGGGTTAATATTCAAGGGTTTCAGGTTAGGCAAAAAGGCTTGATGGTAATGAAGAGAGGAAGTGGAGAGTCGTGTTTTTCTCACATGCTCAGACTGTCTTCAATCCTTGTGCCCCAACCTCATTCTGTATACTATTCTTCTTGTCAAGGATATTACAAACCAAACCTTAATCTCATAAAGTAGTTGTGACTTTTCATCTCTGTTCGACAAATGCAATTTATAACCTTATAATCCTTTTCGATTTGCTTGAATTAAACTGAGTAGTTGTTGAATTTGCTTGAGAATTGAGATTTTTGATCTGGGCCAATTGGTTTTGTAGTTTTGGTGTAGAATTTAATCATTGATTGATGAGGTTTTGCGATTGCAGTGATGATGGGGAGTGATGATGGGGATGGCTGAGCCAACAAAGTTGGGTGATGTGAAGGAGAATGTTGGTGGTTGTGGTGGGAATGCTCCGGTTTTGCCTTGGAAGAAGGTTGACAAGGGTGTTGATTCTCTAATTCCGGTTATGGATGTTGAATCATGGCCTGATCTTACTGATGCTAAGGGAACCAAGACCTCTGAAGTCAGAGCAACCAGGCCAATGGAGCCTGCTGCCAATGAGACTGAATTGCCTTTTACGACTGGGGAAAGTCATCCACAGGTATGCTACACGGGTTATTGGTTTTGTGTTTGGTACTATTTAAGCTGTTTGTCGTATGGTTGGTTTCTTCTTGTCGGAATTGTTGATCACAACAATTAGTGTTTTTGTTTAGAACTATCAGTTACTCTTGTTTGGATGGGGAATGTATAGAATTCCATATCATTCAGGTGTGAGTAATTTGAGATGTTTGATCGTGATGCAGGATAGCCCTTTCTCATGAGGCTCTGGCTTGATTTGGTCAAACAAATGATGATTGTTTTATTTTATTTTTTGTTTGATTTGGTTGAATTCTCTTAACATTGCTGATTTATTCGACTGATTGAGTATTGCAAGCTACGAATTCTTTGTGTTTTAAACTTGTGATTTTTAGTTTGTTTTATTTCGACCTTCTAGCTTTTTTATTAAAAGATATGTAAGTGATTTATTGATCCTTTCAGAAAATAAAAAATAATAAAATAAATGTCATTGTTAATTTCTATTCTCTTGTGTGCCCTGTAATCTTTCATTATAAATTTAAGGTAAATTCAAGGAGACAAGGCTTACTGCTCATAGATTTAAACCTCCATCTTTTGCTACATGTCCTTTTTCATTCCTTTGTTAACAAGGTAGGTTTTCCTGTAAAAAATATTATAACCTTGTTTTTCGATCTTGCTAATTGAACTTTTGATGTTTCACTATAGAACTTGCCCATACGCTTGTTATATCCATAATTTCCTAAAGAAATACAGGGTGTTATCTTTGCAATCTCTTACAACTTTATCAATATGCATTAGTACTTCACTTATTCATAGTCATTTGGGATGTTTTATTGCAGGGATCAAAAAACTTGCCAAGCTTTCCCCATCGACAATGTCGTCCTCATAGAGGGGGATCCAATCGCAACTCAACCGCGAGATCACCCTTACCTTCACATATGTACCCTATAGATGTGCTTCCACCTTACTATTATCCTCAACCTTATTTTACTCATATGCCTTCTCGGTTATATCCAATTGATGCATATTATCGACCCATCCCATCTCCCTTTCCACTTGTATAGAACCATTTTGTAGAACTAGGACGACATATGCCCATGCAACCTTTTATCCCACATGGCCATGATATTGATTCTGGTAGAAAAATTCCACCTATACCTCTAGGAAATGCTCAGTTAACTGGATCTAACTTTCTTATTGGAGGATCCGTCGATCCTTGTTTAAATCCCATTTTGCGTAGCCAACAAGGCTTTGGACCAAAAAATGAGGTTCTCACACAACAAAATTCATGGAGGGGACCTAGACAGCATTTGAGTGCACCATTTATCCATCCTCAAGCATTTAGTGTTGGATCAGGTTTTCTTGGTAAGGTTCAATTTCATTAACATGGCTTTTTTTTTTTTTCCTGTTGTTGAATTTAAAATATTTTATAAATTAGTGTAAGTATATATAAATTTTTCCAGGTGCTCATCTTCGAACTCCTCCCTCTCATTCTCATGCTCTCCCACATCAGGTGGACACTTTATCCTCGGAGCCGTCACATAAACTAGATTTAAGGGACAAAATAGTAAAACTAGATTTAGTTTCATTCTTTATTCCTTTATTTTTCATTTGATAAAGTTTTCTTCATAAGGTGATTTTATGGTTTTTTTTACTACACGACACAGTAATGAAAATTTAGCACATGACGCTTTCACGAAATCGAAAATGGATGATCAAGGATGGGTTTTAATTTCGATAATCGCAGAATATAAAAAGGTGATAGCTGAACACAATTTATTTATTTTTTCTGTTTGGAGTATTTTTCATTCTTCAACGTCATGGTTTGCGGATGTTTTAAAGTGGGTGATTATCTGTAAGAAAAAGATAATTCATGTAAATAGTGATATTTTGGAATATGTGGTTGTATACAGCTAAAGTCCTTGAAACGGTCGATACAGCTAAAGTCCTTGAGTAAGGATATACCTTTTATTCTTGAAGCGCTTCGAAGTTCCTCAAAGATAGACATTCAGGTTGAATATTTTCTTTGATATCTAAATTTTTAAACATTTCAATTCTTATATTATGTTGTGATAGTCATTTTGTCCAATTTTTCTTATGTTCTCGTGACTTGCAATATGGGATTGATGGAATGCAATTTGCGTAGGGAGACAAAATAAGGAAAAATGGTAACTGGTGGGCTTATGTCTCTCGACCAACAAATCAAACATCGAATAAGCAAAATGATATGTGGTCAAGAATGTGTATATTGAAGAAATGATTCAGAGTCTCTCCATTTGATGGTAAGTTTAGTTTAACAATTCCTGAATCTTTACTAAGAGCAATGTACATTCCTCTATTGATTTAGTGTGAATTACGAATTGCAATAGTTCTAATTTTATAGACTCCGTTATATGACAGAATCTTGTTTAATTGAGATGATGAGTATTTATTAATAGCTGGAATTCAATGCAAAAATGACTTGACGATGTTTCTGAGTATTTATTAATAGCTGGAATTCTCGTTGTTTTTAATTATTCTCTTTCATCTTGTGACCAGTTTTTTTCCAAGTAGACCAGTTTACGAGATATAATAACGTTTCTGCTACATCTTTGTTCCTATTCATCATTCGATGAACTATGTACAAGAAGAGTACCACACTGCCAAATTCTTGACTTTAACTAGAAAGTTAACTGAGCCTGAACTAATGCACTTTTTTCGGCTTTTGATTCTTTGCTTGTTTCCATTTGGCAGGGTCATTCAACCATGATGGAGAGTGTACTGTAATTTCAAGGAGCCGTTGCATCTCGAACTGTAAAGGCAGCTCATGGAAGGAGATCATGAGACTGTAACAAAGGGCTACAACTGGGAGTTCATATTTTTGTTTTGTTTCTTCTCGTCAAAGCGCAAGACTGCAAACAACCGACGAGAGCTTGACACCATATTTTTCGATCAGGGCTACCTTGACAATCTAAGACGAGGCAACTGATCTCCGACCTTTGATGTTTGAATTTGGCATTTGGTTTGTGTGATGCGCAACTCGTTTCTAGTGTCCTGCATTTCTGCTATGCTTAAAAATTTTTCGTGGCAAGCCTGGAGTGATTTGTGTGGTCGCTTTTGGAACTGCTATTAGTTAGGTTTAGAAATCCATATTGGTAAACCGACTCGAGAGTCGGGACAGTATTTTTCAATAAATCCTGATAATTTAGTTCATTTTGTCTCTAAATTTAGGATTGAACAAATTGGTTTATTTCTCAAGGATATGTTGAATTATTGTTGTTCAGTTATTGTTTTGTTGCATCCGGTGTTCATTTTACACGCCCGCGTTTTGAACCATGGTAGTAATCGAAGCTGTCTGGTCACATAGATTGGATGACCGAGCGATGAAATGTTAATAACATGCTGCATAATGACTTTGTTAGCGTGCGGCCAAGGCCATTGTCAAGTACGCGAGATTTGTTAAGCTGCCCAAGTTGTTCTATATCGCATCCATCGTGAAGTCAATTTCACTTCACAGACGCGAGCGAGAGGAGATTTGTTGACAGATTGTCCATCATCGACAGCCCAGCTAAGACAAACATTGAAAGGCCAGCATAGGGAAGGCAACTTGGTCCTTTTGAAAATTTAGCATCAAAGTGCAAAACAGGACCAGCTACCGAAGTTTAGTTCCACTTGCATACCCTTCTGATCTACACCAAATCGCCCCAATTGTTTCGAGTGCCGTCATCCCTACCTGTGTAGCCATTTAGTACAAGAGCAGACTTTCGGAAAATACAGTAACCCATCCACGAATTAGCTCTATCAAAAACTAGTAAGTGATAACCATGAGGTGCATGGATCTGCTTTATGCCGTGCAATGTATGGACATGGACAACCGGAACTCAAACCCATGACAAGTTAGGATGCAAAACATGTAACAGGAGTCGTAAAAGGCGAGCAGCCATGTAAGAAACACCAGTTAGGATTATAAAGCATTCAGTAATCAATAACAAGTCTTACATGAAGCTATACTTCTCATACAATGTTCTGGTCGCAAGATCCAACCGACATAAGCTACTACTTTTATTAGCACATCAAAGGCCTTGTCATGTGCTAGATCTTTACATAATTGAGAAAGAAGAAACTTCTCTATTTCTTAGCGTTACTACAATCATACCGGCAAGAAGCAGCATAAGAAAGGAAGCATTACCGGCAGTCGTCTATTCTTTGATAGAAGAAAGGAATCAGGAGCCTCCTCTCAAGCTTTGCCGATCGAAGAGGAAGCTTTTTAAGTTCAAGATTGTGATCAGAGTCTAATTGTACCAACTAGGGACATGCTGTTTCGTGAATGTGCTTGATACCGGGTCAGGGAGATCCATGCTGTCAATGCACGGCAGGAATGAAGACCCGTACATCAAGTTCAGGCCACCGTGGTTTGCGGTACCATCCTCGAACTGGGAATTCAGATCCTTACTCTGACCGAATTTTACATCCTCCTGCCAAAACACATGATGGTTCATAGGCATATTGGCAAGATCGAATATGTTCCTCTCTGTCGAAGCACCCTGTCTTTGTACCGCTGTCTCATGTAGCTCTCGTCCTGAATTTGGCTGTATAACATTTTTATTGAAGGAAACATCAAACTCGGGATGTGTAAGATCATTGGTAGAATCATAGAGCGACATGAGGTTACTGATCATCCTTTGCTCATCTTCTGGAACTGGAAGTGCTGATAAATCAAACAAAGACCCGGCTGTCGAGCCGATTGGAGGACCAGCAGGCTTGGGCTGAATGGCAGGTTGCGAGCAGCCCAATGGTTTCACTTCATTGACATAATAATCAGACACTCCAAAGTTCAAAGTGCTGGCTCTATAGGGGCAGGTCAATTGGTGATTGTCGCGAGACTTCCTATCAAGAAATGCAGCCTGAATCTGGCTGTAAGGACACTGAAGGAACCCACAAGTAAAATATTGACATCCAGTCGTGGTGTTCACATCGACAGATGCCTTCCTCTTCTGATTCAAATCCAAGCCTGTGACAAAGTTCCCCTTACCTGGATCTCCAAACAGTGTGACTGATGGCTTTTCGCCGTTCTTTTCAAACTCCAGATTTATCAGATCAAGATTCTGAGGCTTCCGTTCTTGGACATCATAATCAGCTTCTAATTCCACATCATATTCGCTTCTGTCATTCATGACCAAGGATCCGCTCCCACCAGAAGAAGAAAAGGGTAGTGGGCATCGATCAGGGTAAAGTTCTCGAGCCAGTGCTTCCTCGTGGTTGACAATAGAAAGCCAAGTGGCACTCTCCTTTGCAGTCATCTTGTCTTGCAAGCACTTGGATTGCCTCACAAGCTTGCGGATCTTGTCAATGTCAGGAGACATATGCTTGATCACTGCGGTGAGGACGCTCACCTTCCATGCCTTCTTCAAATCATGAGGCTTCTTGTAAGGTGGTGAAGGATGATCCTCAGGGAGCCCAAGCTGAGGCCACCATTCCTCTTTCCCTGTTGGCCACCACGGAGGGGAAACACCTT
>JAOVYX010017683.1:0-51325 GCA_035668315.1 Drosera spatulata | reverse complement strand
ATTTGGGATTCTTTTTTCCGTAAAGTAATTTTTTTTATGCATCCGAGATTTTTTTTTCGAAAGGTAATTTTTTTATGCATCCAGGATTTTTTTTCCCGAAAGACATCTTTTTTTAATATATCCAAAATAATTTATCCTAAAATTCTTTTTATTGAATAAACAACTAATTTTTATTATATAGTTAAGATTATACAATCAATATATACTATTTATCATTATCCATTAAATTTATATGGGATTTAGTTTCAGAATTGTTATTTTATGCCGCATCTCATTGCTATCTCTCATCGCAGGAGTTCGTCATCTCTCTCACGTTTCCGTGTGGTGACAGAAACCCTAATCCCCAAATCTCCCCCATTCAATCGAATCCATCTCTCCCCTCCAATCTTCAAAAGGTACGATCCTCAAATCGGTCTTCGATTTCGCGTTTCTTCTTCGATTCGAGTCGTGGTTTTCACCTCTCGTTTTCGTCATCCATGGTTCCATGTCGTGTGTCGGATTCCATCGAGTTTTCTTGTTCCGATTGTGTATCGTTGATATGTCACGATGAATTCTAAAATTTCAATTGTTCTTTACGTAGTGCAAGTCGAAACTATGCCAATACGTATGCGTTTGTTCAAAATCCCTGTTGTGGGTATATTGGGGTGGAGGGAGTATGATTCATAAAGGATACTTGGGTAGTTTTCTGATGGTCTTCCTTGGCTGCTTTCAATGGGTATCGTATCATAACAGGGGATGAAAGTCTAGGATTATACTGAGTTGTGATCATAACATGGATCATATCGGTTGGCTCTCATTGCTGGGCATGAGTAATTATGCATTTAAAGTCAATGTAACTGATTGAAGATATCGCTTCTTTAGATTTTCTCAGTATTTTTTATATTATCCCATGCTTCTTGATGGCCTTGATAGCTGAGTATTATTCTGCTTGTTGTAAATGGATTTGGTTGGCATGTTCTGAGAAATAGTTTCAGTTACTGATGTATATTCGTTATTGGAGATATTATTTAGGGTGGTCTTTCTCTTGTAGACACTGATTATTCCCAGTTAGATGGCATCTGTATCGAGTCAGCCTCAGTTTCGTTACACACAGCCACCATCCAAGGTGCTGCACTTGAGAAACTTGCCCTGGGAATGCACCGAAGAGGAGTTGATAGAACTGGGAAAGCCGTTTGGAAAAGTTGTCAACACAAAGTGCAATGTTGGTGCCAATAAGAATCAAGCTTTTATCGAATTTGTAAGCATAATTCCAAGTATCCCTTACGTGCTCTTTTTTCCACATCTTTTTCCTGTTTATGATTTTTTGGCTCTCCATTTGAAAATGTTGGTATTTATGAGTTTCAGTGCTTTGTGTTTGCTAGGCGGATTTAAACCAAGCTATTGCAATGATATCGTATTATGCATCATCTTCAGAGCCAGCTCAAATACGGGGGAAAACTGTGTACTTGCAGTACTCTAACCGGCAAGAGATAGTGAACAATAAAACTACTGCTGATACAGCTGGGAATGTATTGTTGGTGACAATTGAGGGAGAAGAGGCTCGCCAAGTTAGCATTGATGTTCTACACCTGGTATGTTGGCGAGATGCTCCCTTGCTATGGCAAGTAGAAATTAATTGTTTTCCCTAGATGATATTGATTAATTTTGTTGGGAATTGTATGTAGTTGCATGCTTCTTAAGGTTTGACACGAATGTAAATGGATCAGCAGGCCCATGTCAAGGATATATCTTTGATGGCAGCTTTCTGCATCGGGAGAAAGAGATATTGCGTGTTTGTCTCCTTTTCTCCTTTCCCTGACACTGCCTCTTTCTTCTCCCTTCTCTTCCTTACCCTCCTAGAGTGTTAGGTGCTTGAAAGCTTAAACTGTGCATCTCCTAGACCAAGTTCGGCTTAGTTGTGCTAGATGGTTGCTCTGGTCGATCTATTCATTACTTTCAAGGGGTAAATTTTTTCATTTCCTTTTAGTTTGGGTGGATGGAGAGGGGACTAGCAGAGGCCGTCAGTAGCTCACACTGTGTTATCCTCAAAGGAATCCTGTAGTTCCTTGTGCAACTTTGAGGTTCGATGATAGTTTCTTGCATTCAGGTCGTCTCTCCCAAGTATGATAGGTGATACTTAGTGTTTGGATTTTGGTCCACATAGTGAACTGTATTTTGATCAATGTGGTAGTCATTTTTGGATATTTATGTTGTTAAAATTAACCTAGAAAGATACAGATCACATAAATCCTTTCATGTACTTCTAATTTTTAATTCTTTACACTCTTTATAGCCTTTTGAACTGTATGCCAACATTGTATTGCAGGTTTTTTCTGCATTTGGGTTTGTTCATAAGATCACAACCTTTGAGAAAACAGCTGGATTCCAGGTAACCTTTCTATTTCTTTCTCAAGCACATCATATTCATTTCAGTGGATATTTTTATGTTACCTCGTAATATTATTGCCTACTTTTTGCAGGCTTTGATTCAGTTTTCTGACACAGAGACTGCCTCTTGGGCAAAAAATCAACTGGATGGAAGAAACATTCCAAGGTAAACTAGGACTTCTATGTCTCTTAGAGACCTGGAAAGATGGCAGACCAGTTGCTGCAGATGTGGATATTTGTGCTAGTGACAAGAATGTGCCTAAGTTGTGAAGACTCCTGTATCGTGTGGTTTTGGTATTTTTTTAAGCCATATGCTTTTCTAATTTCTTCTTTGTATGTATTTTTTGCTTCTACTCAGTATTATTGCTATGTTCTGTGTACCAGTGTGAAAGCAAAATTTGTTTTTGTTCGCCCTGGTCAGCCTGTGTCTAAATTGCATTCTTTGTTTTTTTAGGATTAGTTTATCTTGAAATAGTGTGTGACATTGTATTAATAACCTAGCACCATCCCTACAATCTGTTAAGTGTGGATGAGTGTTTTATTGTTGTTCTTGAGTTTGAACTGCTCTTCACATGTCTTTGTGTGCAGTTATCTGATTCCCGACCTTGTGGGACCCTGTAGCTTGAAGATTACTTATTCTGCACACACTGATCTAAGTGTCAAATTTCAGAGCCACAGAAGCAGGTATTGTACTTTCTTCTTCAGTCGCCATCGTGATAGCAAGATTTACTTGTCCATTGTGTTGTCTTGTATTGTTATTATAATACCAATGCATCACCTGATTTGGTCACTTGATTTATGTTACAGGGATTATACCAATCCGTTTCTCCCAGTGGCTGCATCTGCCATTGACACAACTGGCCAGGTGAGACCTGGTATCCATCTTACATAACTATAATAGAGCCTACCATAATTAAGTTGGTCTCAATTGGGGCCTTGCTGAATAGCCATTTCGAATGTTTCTTGTATCCTCCGTCTCTGACACATTGTTATCTTTTCTGGCATAAGGTTCCCAACGTCCCTTGCTGTATTTCTTGTACTGTTATTTATTTTGCATGCGGTAGAGTCGTCACTTTGGTTTTGCCTGGTAATTATAACAGTGGTTTTTTTTATACTCTGCTAATATACCTGTGAAATATTGCAGTTAGGCGTGGGTCTGGATGGGAAAAAGATGGAACCTGAGAGTAATGTCCTCCTCGCATCCATTGAGAACATGCAATATGCGGTAACCTTGGATGTCTTACATATGGTATGGGCTATCAAACTGTGTCTTATGGTATCTTAAACTAAATTCTCATCATTTTGGGAGTAACTTATCCGTGATTCACGAATCAGGTGTTTTCTACATTTGGACCGGTTCAAAAAATTGCAATGTTCGACAAAAATGGAGGACTGCAGGCTCTAGTGCAGTATCCAGGTAAGGACGCAGTTTCAGGAGTTGGTGCTTTAGTTTTATTCACTCTTCTTGCAATAGAAAATTCTGTGCCTCTGGTGAAATCTCTTGTGATATATTTGTAGTCAAGCTATGTCTCCTTTGCTGCCTCCTGCCTTTGGAGTTCCATGACTCCGTCCCTTTCTCATGCTGACTTGTGCCGTATCCATACTGTGTCTTTATCTGGGATATGATATTGTGATGCTTTGAGGATTGGAATGAACTTTTAATGTGATTTCTGTATTATTATTCCTCCATTAATAGGAGAACTGTGGTGATATTGTTGAAATTGGGACCATAGTTTGTTGTTTTTCTTCTTGATATGAGTTGCAAAATGCTGAGTTTTTTCCCCTCATATGGTAGATGTTCAAACTGCTGTTGTTGCCAAGGAAGCCCTGGAAGGTCATTGTATCTATGATGGAGGGTTTTGCAAGCTTCATCTCTCATATTCACGACATACTGATCTTAGCATCAAGGTACAGTGTTTTGTCTCGTGCATTTTCCTTTGTTAGCCCTTAACATGCAAAGAAGAGAGAAACCCTTGCATTAATACGACAAAAACGATAAGAAAAAGTAAAATGCTCTGTATTGCAAAATACTTGGTTGTTGTGCTCTTTCCTTTTTTGCGACTCTCCCAGTCTTGGTACTCCTGCAGAATTGTATTAGAGTGTACCGCATGGCCTTGAACTAGTGAGAAGGTTCAGTTGGTGATTAAGACACTCGCGCCAAGTCAGCACAGGTTTGTGTCACGCGGAAACCTGTGTCTGGTACAGATTTCCTCTGCCAAAACCCTTCTGTAGTCAAGACACTTTGACGTGGCATGTGTTTTTGCTGTTTTTCCTTGAATGAGAAGAGTGTAGTTAGTATTTTTATTTTTAGATGGCCACACAGTTGGGGAGTATAGTTAGTATTTTTTAGTCATGATTCATTGAGAACAATAATGACAAAAAAAGAATCCCCATTGGGTTTCTGATTTAAGAACACTCGCAGCAGTTTTCCTATATGACTCCCTATCCCTATATATAAGGAATTTGTCAAAAAATAGATCACGCATCATATTCCTTATTCCTATCCATTTATGATTCCCTATACTTTATATTTTTTCCTATATTTAGGGAGGCAAAATTACATTCCTTATACTTTTTGTAGCATTAAAATAATAATGCAAATATTTAAAACTTGAATTATGTTAGCTAAACTAAATTAAAATAATAATAATGCTAAAATTGTAAATTATGAGTATTATATTAAAAAAATATACTAAAATGAGGTTTATTAATATTTAAATCTGAAAAAAAATTATGAAAATATATGAAAAATGTGAAAATCTGTATAGGGAATCGATATAGGAAGTCTGTTGGATGATGGAGTTAAAATTGAATCTCTGTACAGAGAGAATCACATCCTAGCATATAATATTATAGGGATAGGGATAAGGAAACTGTTGCGAATGGTGTAAAATATATTTTCTTTCTGAGTGATTTGTTTGTTGGACTTACTGCTCTGGTCTTTACCTTGAACCCTTGGGGTCTAAGATCTATGTATTTGGTCCATGCAGGTTAACAATGATCGAAGCAGTGACTACACTATGCCCAACCCCATCATAATGGCCACTCAACCCTCGATCCTGGGACAACAGCCGCTTCTAATGACTGGTGGAGCTGTTGCTGCACCTTACAATGGAATTCAGTATGCACCAACTCCAGGACATGCAGGTCCTCTGCCGAGTGCTGGCTGGGGCCAATCAATGCCGATGCAGATGCAGAACTATCCTTATGTCCCACCTGGTGGGGTCCCTCCGGGTGCTTCGCCACCATCATCCGGCCCACCTGGTGCTTTCCCGCCATCGTCCATCCCCCCTGGTGCTTTTCCACCATCGCCTGTCCCCCTTGCTGCTTTTCCACCATCGTCCGCCCCCCCTGGTTCATTGCCGCCACCATCCATGCCTCTAGGAGCCCCTCCAGGCACAATGCCACCTTTGCAGAACCATGGTGGTTTACCTCCATATAGTCAGTGAGACTTGAAGGCGTTGCTGTCAGTCATCAAATTCTTAGCTTATTTTCAAGTGACAGATTTTGCAATCGGAACATCTGTAGTAACCCCTTTTCTTTTCCTGGAATGTTGTAAAAATCTGAAGCTCATTGTCATGGCAAAATTTTGCCAGGTTTTTTTTTTCTTCCAAAAGTAAGCGTGTTCTTATTCCTACTCTTTATCAACTAGGTATTACTTGAGATTCAGCATTCGGTCATCGCAACGACATTGTTTTCTTCCCCTTGGGCAAGTCCATACATAATGCCAAATGAGAACAAAAGATGCAAAATCAAGAGTCATCCAAACAGAACCGAAGCAGGAGATGATCTCTGTTTCAAACTTTCAAGATTCGTTGGGAGATTGGTTGACAAAGGCATTTTGCTGCTGAGTGCCCAGCCAGTCAGCCTACCCAGAATTCAAAAACAGATAATAATCCGCTTTGGCCTCAGCACAGTCCTCTCACCATTCTCACCATGCTCATATAGTTCGATGCACATTTTGTCCCCTTTATCCTAGCGAAAAAACTAGAAACAAAATATCATACTTCACACGCATAACGACTCTTTACTGCAAAGGCTCCTGCTCGATAACAGGCAACAGATAAAACTACATTGTTCAAAAAAAGTAGCTACAAATCTTTGCCTATCAAAATACTCAGCACCCTGTAATTTTCAACAGCTACAAAGCCAACAACACAATAGGCAAAGTTTTAGCATACAAACTATACAACACATGGAAGAAGCACTCGTAACCCAGAAGGGAAAAATCAAGTGACTGTTTTCGAATCGAAGCATCTAATACTCAAGCCGCTAAACAAAAGAAACTGGAGATGAGGTAGTAGCAGATAGCAGATGAATGCACAACAACGGTGATACCCAGACCCCCAGAAGATGCAAGAAAATGACTACCACCAGTCGGCCTCCAATGCCTCGGCAAACCAAGCACCTCAAAAGCTTCATTCGTGGTGATCATCACATAGCTTCCTCAAATCACCCCATAAGTCATGCTTCAGGTCCTATTCATCGACTCTGCCCTGTCCTGTACAGCCAGGCGTTCAGAGATGTCGGCTAGGGATTTGAGATTGCAATTGATCAATGCTTCGACAAAAGAGCAGGTTTCCTCTCTGGTGTTCCCTTCAGGGATGTCTACAACGAAAGACTCTATCACCAGCGTTCCAGGTCTTCCATTGATGACTTCTGGATGAAGGGATACAATCGAAGAGTAGTTCTGTACACAATGGCAAAATCAGTTAGTTGCGACATCATAATGATCACTTCTAGCACCCCCACACATTAGAGATGTTCTCACGCGTCAGAGAAGTCTCCCATCACGTTACACTAATCTACTAAATTACAACACAAATTTTTGACATCGCCATATCCAAAAAATCAGCTCGGAGACATGATAAATGCAAAAAATAATTTATCAAGATAGCTCACAGCCTCACAGACAGACAGACAGGCTACAATAGCACAGGCTGACCTCAAATTGCACATATAACACAAGGAGTTACTCCATGGGACTCTGTAGACAAGCTACAAGGATAGGTGATCAATAGCAGGGTCCATTTATCAAATTGCATGTCTTATTTGAGTAGATACACTTCACAAGATCGTACAGATGCAATGCAAGTTGCCAATAAGACTACCATAGCACGGTCAAGTTCTCAACTTGCAGATCTCATCAAAGGGAGGAATAATTCACGGACTGTACACATATGCCGTACAGATAGGACATCCACAGCATGGGCATTTATCAAGTTGCAGAGCTATGGACCATAAAGAGAGGCTCATTAAGAGAAGTATCTACCACAAGCTCAGAGCTAAAGAGCCACTAGAGTGGTGGACTAGCCTAAAACCTCATCTTTGCATAGAAGATCCTTAGAAATAGCGTCAACGGGTGCACCTAGCTAATGCACTTGACAATATCACCGAGGTTTGAGAACTTCAACGTTTAAGATGAAAGCGTGCTAGAGGATCCAATCGTGAAAGGGAAACAAAATTGGGTAGTTTCTGTGGTTTAATGATTATCACCCATCAGTCCAGAGTTTCCTAGTGCATGGCTTTCAAAGAGGAGCCGAAAGCAACCAAGACACCTAAGGATCTTTTCTTGGTATACAGGTTAGAAAAATTCATCTACCCACGTTAAAGCCTGTTTAGTCAAAACTTTCTGATAGGATGTGACGAATGTAGCAATCAACAGCAAGCTAGAGGAGAACTAAGCAACCAACAAAACATAGGAAAAGAAGAGTCGGCGGCGACATGGACATAATAGCCATAACGGTATGAAGAAAAAAAAAAGTCGGCGGCGATATGGACATGGACATAGCCACCTAGGAAACACGGACTATGTCTCATCTACGCCAAAAACAGTCTAATCCTTCAGAACCCGATCACCATTTGCAGTGGACAAAGTATGAAATCCCTAAGTATTCCCAAAAGAAATCCACGTACCTTTAGCCTATGATCTCCACCAACAATCCTGATGCTCAGTATATGCTCATTGTCATCAAGAAGCTCCAGCCTCTCAGTGCTGGTCGTCGCTGGCAGCCCAGACTTGACATCGACCTCCCTGAGACTACCGATCTCGAGATTCCCTTGCACAACACACCTGCTAATGAAGGGCTTGTACTTCTGCGGCTGATCAAATCTCCTCACCAAAGACCAAACCTTCACATTACCCAAACAAACCACAGAATCATCAGACACAACAAAAGACTAACAAGATCTAGTCAACAGAACTCACAACTCTTGGTCGGTTCAGCAAATGTAGAACTAAATATATAAAGCTCGACTTCAGACAAAACCCTAGTTGGTTTGAGTATCAAAAAGGAGAAGCAATCTACAACGATAACATCAATCACAACAACATAGCAAGCTTGAGGTTGACTATACAACGACGCCAACAGCCACTTTCTTGCACAATCTACAAGCTTGGACACCGAAAAACGGTCTAAGAACACGGAACATTCGAAACAGCTCATCATAATCTACACAAAACTATCGAATCAAGACACGACATCGCATTACATTCTCGCAAAATATCGCCTCCCAAGCTCACAATATCTCAAGAACTCAACCGCACTCCAACAAATCCATACCATTCCAACAAACAATCAACCACAAGAACACCACAACAATCAACAGGCGCATCCAACCGCCTCCTCTCATCCCTACCTTCATCAGTCATCATTCAACAATCAGATAAACAAGAAATGAACAACCAGATCGAACCCAAACTAACTCGATCGAACAAATCTCATCAAGAACAAGAATCAAACAATCCTTCCAAGCATCAGATCTACCAAATCAGCAACAACAACAACACAGCACAACACATCAACAGCACCTCAACAGCACAATCAACAGTACAACAAACAGCGAATCGAATCAAGAAGAGAGAAAAGAAACATCGAAATCGAGTCCATACGAGATGAAGAGGAGCCTTGATCCGCTTGACGAGATACGAAGTGCACTGATTCTCCTCCACGTCGTGCTTGTGGTGCCTCTTTATGTACTCTCCCTCCACTCCGCCGCTCATCTCCTCTCCCCTCCTCTTCTCCTCCTCCAATCTCCTCGATTCTCGAGCTCCGATCAGCCTCGCCGCCGTGTGACTCGGTGGCCTGGAATCGGAGCCTGGGATTCTCCGAGTTGACTCAGCGAGGTTTTTCGCCGTTGAGGGGTTTATTTGGAAGAAAAGGCGAAAAAATATCACGCGATATTTATGAGAAGGTTGTCGGTTTGTTGTGTGAAATGACGGGAATGGCCCTAGGGGAATTGAGAGGGGAATGGGTAAATCGGAATTGCACATGGGTTTGGGTTTGTTTATTTGTTTATTGTTGCAAGTTGATGTGCGGATTTGGTGCAAGTTGCATGTGCAACTTGCAAATTCAAACGTCCTCTCTATGGATTTTTATTGGTTCGCTTGGGATGACGATCAATGAATGTGACCAGCATGACGAAACCATTAACATAGTTAATTTTTTGTGCGTTCGAGATAAACATAACGTTTCATTAGTTTGAATTAGTTTTAACGAAAATATTACAGGAATGATCAGTAATTGCTGATTAGTAAAATGTTTATCTTGTTTCAAGTGATGAGAAACTCTATTTTTCTCAAAAAACATATCATATCGAATCATCAATTATATGTGACATATCTATTTTAATATAGATACCCGATTAAGGTCGTAACAGTAACGACAGCGGACGCGTTGCTGCACTCATAAACTTTTGTTTTTTTCCCTTGTTTTGTGAGTGCCACGGCGACTGTCCTTTTTGCGATGGCTTAAATCGGTTTTGATATGCTATATACAAAATCATACTCGTTTTTACTGAGAAATTGTTTGATATTATTATTTAAAATTATAAAAATAAAATTCAGTATCCAAAACAAAAGATTGATAATCAAAATCAAAATTATTTTATAAAATAAAATGATTTTTTATAAATATAATCTTGAATATTGTATTTTGATGAAACAAAAAACAAAAACATAAAATCATTTTTTTTCTGTTTTATCCATTTGAAAATCATATGAATCAGTAACAAACAGTTCTGTTTCATCAATCAATGAAACGAAAAAACAAAACATAAACATAAGCAAAAATAAAAATAATATCAAACTGAACCTTAGTAATCATCGATCGATCGAGTTTATCATGTCTCACCAAATAAATTTGACAAGGAAAAGCCGCTTGGAAATTTAGGACCATACACACATGAAATTCTTATTTTTGTGGTACTCAATTGGACTAATGTTGAATATCTAATGCAAGTGGCCTTTCTCTTTTCCTAATCAAATGAAAACGGCTTATAAGAACACGATCAATGGGGATTGTTATTCTGGTCTAGCTATAGCTATATTTGATTTATAAATAATGTCAAATTGTTAAATTTTGTCAATATTATTCCCATACAATTGTGTTATATTTTGACATGGTCATCTAAAAGAAAGTCAAGAAAATGTCACATATTTTTGTTGGATTTGTTTTTTTTTTTTTTTTTTAATTTTTATGTTTGTCCTCATATTTATATATGGAGTTGCTATTATATAGCTTTAGTCTTTTTTATTGTCAAGTTTGACATTACATATAACAAAAGTCATAATATGATAATAAAAAAAATATGTATTGAAACGTATATTTGTTGATGAATTGTTATATTATAGATTTGACTATCCAAATATCAAATCCATTGGACTTGTTCTAAAATGGTAGGTTTACATTTGACTCTTTAAATATGTGCATGTGACCACGTAGTTTCATTTATCAATCTAGATTATTTAAATTTTGTTGGAAATATTGCTATATGTTGTCTTGGTATATAAATTGATACTTCTGTTTCTACTTTTGTTTTGTTTTGCTTTGTTTTGTTTTGTTTGTTTGTTTCTTCTTTTCTTTTTCTTTCTTTCTTTCTTTTATTTTTTTTATTTACATGACAATGTTAGAATAATTATCCCTAAACAGAGACGAAAAGTGACAACACGAAATAAAACATGCCCTACGGTTTCAATATACATCCATTTTAGTTAGATTTCGTTAAGTGTAGAAAAGAAGAGTTGACGCTACACACTAATCATGTCACACTCACATGGATCCAGCTTATAACTTATGAACCAAAAAAGATATTTTTGAGAACTATAGCGTGGTTCGTTTCAAACATACGGAAAATATATAATGGACGCAACCTATTTGATACTCCTTCCGTTCCGTATAATCGATTGACTTAACATGATAATTTATATATAGTTTAATTTAGAAAGAATGATCAAATTGTGCTTTGAATTATGTAAGTGAGAGGAGTGAGGAAAAAAAAAGATGAAAAAGATAGTGAATGAATTGATATAATATAAAATAAAAAATAGATATATTTTGATATTTTTATGAATAAAAAATTTTTAAATAAAATAATATTATAACTTTTATGGGATATTTTAAAAATATTGTAATTTTATTGGGACAAGGGAGTTGAAATTGTTAGTGACTTGGAACTATTTCACATTGTTATTCAATTGTTATTAACCTCTGTTTTCATGAACACTGGTGGCTCGACCGTGGCATGGGTTAAACGAAATCGGCAATGGTTTATAATGTACGAATTGCTTGGTGCAAGCCACTTTACTGGTTCTGTTTTCAGAATTTCTAGAGGTTAACTGTTTCCAGCTACTCGAACCAGACTCAGGCAGAGCGAAAGCAAGCGAAAACTATAAAATCCATAGACATAGTTCTAACAGCGCAATACTATGATCGGCCCAGATCTCGCTGAAACAAGCGAAAAATATAACATATACATATGCATTAGATAATTAAGTTACAAAAGATGAAGTACTGATTTATTTTTCTGCCAATGCTTGGCCTAGTACTAAATCTTCACCACAACCCTAGCCAGTTAGCTCACATGTATATATACACAAGCAACTACATTACATGACAATGGTTACTGGTGTACATTGAGAGCCTTAAACATAATGAGTTCCGACTTAAACAAGGAACGACCTTTGTTTAAGCTACCGATAACCTATAACTTATGGGGTGCATCTTTTCTAATAAACTGACCACCTCTCTGCTCCTAATATATTCACAAGGCCAAAACCCACTTGCCGGTTACCAAAAAAACCATGCCATGGAGAATCTAAGTGGCCGGCTTACTTGCTGAGGAGTTCCTTCTCCATCTCACCAGACACGAAAGGAACTGCAACACCTCGGATGGATCACGGAGCGAGTATGAAGCAGTGCTCTCTTTTGGTTTCGACGATACCACTATTGGAAATCCTTGTCCTCTTTCCTCTATAACCTGTTAGAAATTCAGAACATGGTTATTACTATACACTAATTGATAGTAATTATGTTCATTGGCAACCACATTCTTGTTAATATTGTTACCTTGAAGGCATCTTCGTCGGTCCGGTCATCCCCAATGTACATGGGAAGGACATCACTTGAATCTGCAAAGCCTAGGGTCTCAAGCAAGTACTCGAGTGCATGACCTTTGTTCCACAGTATAGACGGACGAACCTCCAACACCTTTATATAATGAACTTTGTTATAGTGGAATACCGAGAAGTACAGAGAAGTTTATAAATGTTCTGAAATCAAATAGAAGGTATACAAAAAAAATTCCAAACCTCTCACCTTTCTGCCCCTAGATGTATGGAACTTGGGATGTTTCGAGATCACTAACTTCACTTTCTGATCCACCAAGTCATAATCCTGCATGTACATAAGCAGTGATCAAAACAAAGTTTTACATATCGACTTGATACAGAGGTTGTCATGATGTTGAAAGTTGCCATAACTATTTTTCCGAAGTGTTACATATACTCCTAGGTGTAAGGACTAGGCTGCGAAGTTCTTATCCTAGTCAAGTATGCAGTTGCAAAGCAGTGAAGAGACAAGCTCAACCAGTGGAATTCGTACATCCACCATTATTTGAACCCGCAAGATGTTGCTTGCAGGTTCGAGCTAATTAGCTAGCAGCAAAGTGTTCAGGGGGGGGTGCTTTTTACCTCTTCTCTCGCTACCCGGAAGTGTACAGAGACGCAAAACTTGTTGTCCTCAACACTGACTCCTTCAATGTCCCTTGTTTGTTCCTTCAACTCATTCAGTATCTGTATGATGCAAGAAAACATGGCAAATAATGTCAAGGATTCAAGCGTGTCTCATAGTTCAATAGACTATATACAGTTTAGATAAAGATTTGTGAGCTATGACAGTGAAACAATACCTCCAGCATTTCAGGCAAAAACTCCTGAGCAGGTTGGAAGATAGTTACCTCATTCCCCTGCATTATAATCATGCTATGATCAGTGCTTTAGGTTTGAATATCTAAATTTGTGATGCTGAATGATAGGAAAAGGAAAATCGAGAATCAACTGAAGAAAGGGAAAACCAGATGGGAACAAACATTTTTATCCACAGTTCTGGTTTGATACTTGCTGTCACAAGGTTTCTGCTTCTTTGGAGGAGCCATTATGTCCATGCCATGGCTCCCAGCATAATATACATTGTTCAGCTGCACAAATTCATGTACCTGGATATCAAGAAACGTCAGTTATCTTTTCGTAGGATCGGCCTTTAACTGTTGAACAGGAGGACTGAGTATTAAGACCGTTACCTTCTGGCGGCTCCTTCCACTGATTATTGCAGTTGGAAAATTCCTGGCAACTTCACGCAATGTTGAGCGCATCTGTTTCAAGGGTCCAAGTAGAACTTCATTTAGAATATTATGTTGACACTGACGAATAACTGAACATACTTATAGGAGGGATAGCTACTTGAAATATCAGTAGCTGGAGAAATGGTTCCATGAAATGTACGATGAAAGTTTGATTACCGCTTCTGACATAAAAGCCAACTCAGGATCATCTACAATCTGAGAAAGAGTACCATCATAGTCTAAAAATACGACAACCCTCTTCCCTTTGGCTACACTCATCATCTGATCAAATGAGCTCAATGCTGAGGGATAAACATCCTGTGAATGCAAAAAGAAAGTGAGATGATAGAGTGGTAGCAACCTGATATGAAAGGAGAAGGTGTCTGTCTTAGTATCATGATCACATTGAAAAAATGAAGAGGAAATGAATGAGGACAGAACATAGACACGTTATGTCTTAGACATTAGGAGAAGATTCAGGGTCATAGTTTCAAAAGTATGAATGATGAATGATCAATTAAACAGGTTGACACTGGTATTTCCTTCCCCTAAGCCAAGCAAGTTCTATTAGGTATCAGCACAAGTTCAATTATCAGGTCTCGTTTTATACTTCTCCTAATTCGTAGTAACTATCCATAAGCAGATAAAAGGAAAATGTACAACTGGAGTCGCAGAAATTCGATGATAAACAATCGGTAACATAAAAGAACTGATAACATGATAGATTCCACATATTCAAGAGAACAAGAAGAGAAAGAGGAATAAGGAAGGAAGACTAACCAGCCAAGCATCATAATCTACAAAAGCAGCGCCTGGCTCTGGTCTGACAGTGGCTGAAGATCGATCGCCACTTGATCCAGACCCGACATTCTGTGGGCTAGTAGAGTATTTAACTATTCCCATTGCGGAGAAAATCTTGATCAAGTTCCTCATCATCTATCCTACAGCTCAGAAACCTATACCAGAAGAGGGAAAATACTCAGTGCATGCGAACATCACGAGGCAGCAATTTGCTTATACTATGTTGCAAGTTCCACATAAAGAAATGTCTATGATTCACAAAAGAGTTCACAATTCAATACTATGCTGAATCAAAGCAAGAATAAATAAAGCAGCAGCCATATGTTCCACCTAAGCATCTGAGTTTAGCAAAAGTGATCGGCAACTACCAAGTATAGATTAATCAATAGCGTAGGATGAAAGGACCACGACGAAATAAGTCAAAAGCTACTACTTTCTACCACCATTTGGTTAAAGCTCATACCATTATATTCTCTAAACGTGACACACATGATTCGATAAAGTCCATGACGGACGGAACAAGGTAATCAGATCAGTAGTTAGCGATCGAGATGCTAGAAAAGAGAGAGAAGCGCCATTGGCACTGTAAAGGGTTGAAGAGAACTACCTTGCACCAAGATGCAAGATTATGATACAGTGCTTCTTCTATGATATCCACACATACAATGAAGCAAAATGTTCCACATATGGGGAGAATGAGAGGGCAAAAGAAAGAAGAAGAAAGTAGGGACAACAAGAACTGAAACTTCCTGTTTGCTCAAAACATACACAAAAAAAAAAGAAAAAAAAAAGACATCATATAAGACGGAAAATAAGTACAACATTGAGACAAAGTGGGAGTTCATGAAAAAAGCCAAACCCCACTTTGATTGATGTAACGTTTGGTAGACCCATGAAGCAGTTTCCCTTAAGTGGGAGAACAAGTATTAACCCTCTAATGCAAAAGGTCTTCTTTATCAAATCAAATGAAGAGCCCTTGAACCTCGAGCATATGCATCTTACTACAAGCAAAACAACAACCCTTCCTTGCAAACTATGAGTTTCGACTTTCATACTCGACATATGAAAAACAATAGGAGAAGATACAAGCGAAGAAGTACCGGAGTTCTGAGAATGCATTCGACTGAAACCAATTCTTCGCAAAGTTCAGTGTATCAGGGATGAAAAAGATAAGCACAAAATTTCAAATGGAGCTAGATTATCCTAGGCTTCGTAGATCGTCATAAAGTCATGAGAAGTAACTAGGAATTGATGAACTTGGCACAATAATATAAGGACCACACATGCAACTATCAGGAACACTATGTGATACTAAAGATTCTAAACACGAAGCTAAAGATCAGTTAAAGGAACTTTTCGATGTGACTGACATTCCCAAAACCCAGAATACAAAAGATCATAGGGTTTGATAACTATGTTCAAAGACAAGCACTTCGATCGCGAAAGTGTGAAAGTTGGTCCCTTTCCAAATTTCAAGGAAAGAGACAGAAAGGCTGGGCCAAAAGTGAGGAATGGACTACAAAACAAAGAAGGTAACATCAGGACAGGCATAAGGAACAGTATTAAAATTCAAAGTCCTTGTACAGGCCTTAATTATCCAAAACGCTCTGCAATAGGTAGAATCCAATATGAAAGACAGAACTCGTGAACACTTTGCCCCAATGCATTTCGAGCACAGCGGGCTAATGAATCCGATAACTATTTACACCTGTTTGAGGTTAAAAAAAAAAAGGATCACTGTGGATGAGTATCAATTCAGCTGACTCATATGGCGTGAAAGGACAACGCGTTTTCTACACTGACCCATAAAAGGAAACATTCTGGGTGCCTTTCTGTTCACCAGCAAGACATGTTCTTGAGATAAAACAACCAAGATAATTGATCTCAAACTCATACGATCAATAACTGATGACAGCAAGACAATTAGACTTGAAGCAAGCAAGGCATCCCCAGACAAGAAATTGTGAAGCACATGGAGCAATCAAATTGAAGCGTGCAATGCATTTAACTTCGCTTTTTTCATGGATAGTGAAGTGAATCAACAACATCACGTTGAGATCTAGTGTAGAGAAGCCACATGCCTATAGCTACATAGAGCTGAAAGAGATATGATCTAGGTGTTTCTTCAAGGATATATGTTGCTCTCATGATCTTAGGTGCAAAAGGAATGAAAAGTCTGATAGATCACGACATAGAAATTTAATACGTTTGACTGTAGATATCGACGCTTTGACTTGAGAGACCAAGAGGAAACCGAAAGTGGAACATATAACTGGAGCCACTATTGAAGGCTACAGCGACTGAAAGATGAAGTTCTGTATACAACTTTATATCATAGAATGAGAGACCTCGTTCAATAAAGGTTCGAACGTGGAAACTCTTGACATGAATATGTGACAATCAAAGAGGCATAACCCGTTCATAAGAAGGCGAAGAAACATGAGCGAGATTGAATTGTCACGCATTTAGGTAAGGTTAAGCTATCAAATGCCATGTGAAGAAAAATGATCCACCCTCCTTCCTTCTCAGGAACAAGACCTTACTATGATTTGACAAAGAAAAAGAGACCAATGTGCATATACTTATGCTAAGCACTTCAACTCTAACTCAAATGATAACACTACAATAAAGAGAAGGTTCAAAACTCTTCTCCAAGATGAAATACTGTAGCTCTTATCAAACAAAACAGGAGCCACAAACAGAGAAATAGTGGAAAGACTCAAACAAGGGAGGGAAAATGATACAGAGAAATGAGTTACTGTAAGTTGAAAAAAATGGAAACAGAACTTTGAATTGATACTCAACAACCTAACAGCAAAAACAATCGATGAATTAAATAATGACCAGTAATTTTCTCATCAACTAATTGTACTACAAGGAGTACAAAACATAGAAATCAATGGACCAATGCAGGTATTACTATATACTCCAATCAAGTGGATGTAAATGCAACCTTTTGCGGCCCACTAGCTTAAAAGAAAAGCAAACAGAGCCGGTCGGGAACAGTCAAACCAGGCCAAAACGTCCAACACATCTCATTCAAAAAGACACCATCATGCACATCCACATTACTAAGTTTTTCACTGAGCTTTGGATGTTAGGTTTAAAAATTATTATCTACGAAATTCATATTTCAGACTAATCTATAATTGAAGTAGACTATTTGGATCCAGTCTTGATTTGTTTCTTCGTTCAAAAGCAGAGTAGGATAACACAAAATAATACTCCAATAATAAAAGGTTGTTTTCAAAACCCACGTGACTCATCGACCCAAATAATTGGCCCATGTGATCCAGAAAACTCACATTTAACGCCTATCGCTCGTCACATAAAGCTCTCACACGCTCGTGTTCGTTCCAAAAAAAGAACAATTTCCCTCACTCTTGAATGAAAACACAAGCAAACACAATTGCCAAGACAACATCGGCTAACACTTTAAATTTAGTTTCTAATTTTGTTTTGAAATGTTCCGTGATCTCGAGAAGAGCGTAGATGATACGCATGGGTCTCGCATGTTATATTTTCTTCAAATTTTGTTTTTTAAAAAATGGAGTATTTATGTAAGGATCATACCAACTTACAAATCAAAACATAGAGAAAAAGTTTTATCCCCTCGTCTTCATCTAACATGGGAACTCAAACGTATCAGGCACATGGAATTCTGCAAAGAACATGGGGTGAATCCTATGCTGCTCCTGGCTCTGACTAACACGGATTTCTACATATACATATGCACAAATGCTATTATGGTTCTGTTGAGGCTGATATTGTGTTGATGACCGTTATAAACCCACAATCAAATAGGAGCAACTATTATAGGTACAATCATCCATAGATACACCTCTTTTCCACACTGCATATAATTACATAAACGCAGTATAGTTGCTACAGCAGTCATTTTTTCAGATAGTTTTCCAAAGTACAATATACTAAGAGGATATCATATTGAAATAAGGATCAAGGAGAAACACTTATGATTAAAAGGAGATGCAAGTTGAACATTTAGCTGTAAAACGATAGTAATGGTTCAGCATCCCTACTACATAAAGTTATTTGAGAAATTCCTGTCCTTCATGATTTAATTATTTAATTTCCACATGATGATTACACATTTATCTCATAAAACAGTGAAGAACAATGAATAGAGTCAGAATTTTGGTTATAGTCCCTGAGAAACCGTATCCTAACGTTTTCTCTCCCTTCTGCCATTCGAAGAATCTTCCAATTCTCATCATGTCCTATCTACGCCAAAGGCTTAGGTGAAAGCTTAAAACACATTTTTTAATGATATCTCTAACCCCTCCGAAGTCTGAAATGGACCAGACTCAATACATTTCATAGCAAATGATTTACTATCAGAACCGCCACATATTCTTGATAACTATCAAACTTTCACTTGACACCAAGAGCACAATACATCATTCGATATTCTCTCCTTCGTTAGTCCTGTTTCCTCTTAGTTAATAGTCGATCATTAGTCACAAAGATCTTCATTATAAGAGCGAATTAAAAGAGAATACGATCAGTGGCATTCTCCTTGTTTTTCAAACTACACCATTTTAATCTTGGCGGTGAGGGCGTTGCCGCCAGGACGAAACATGGTGATGCCATATATTGAGTTTGGGCTTTTAGGTGGAAGACGATTTCATAACTCAGTATAATGGTCTAGTGGGGAAGTCATGCGCCGAATCATATAATAAAACTATTGAAAAGGAAAAAGAGGGAAAAACAGATGGACCGTTAAGAAACACCCTAGTGGTGGGAGCCATCGCTCTTATCACGACTTTCTTACAGTATTTTTTGGCCCTTTAATTTAAGAACTTTGACACGAATTCAAGGTTTTCACCCTACTTGATTATTAAAAAAAAAAATATTGAATCTTTATCCCAAACAAAAAAAAAGAAGAATTATTATTATCAAATTAGTTATATTTTTTCGATCTCATTAAAATTACAATAGCTATTTGAGACGTTTCATAAAAATTATTTCGTCCAACACTATATTATTTGAATTCTTTTGTATAAAATTATCCAAACATTGATATTTTTTATTTTATTTTGTATTACATCCATCTCATTCAAATTGCAAATCTAACATAGTAATTTATGTGTGTATTAAATTAATAAAGAATGATAATTTTATCCTTGTGAGATAAAAGAATAAGAAAAAAAATGATGATGTGGGATTGATGTGATATAAAATAAGGATGATTTGATTTTTAATATAAAAAAATTAATAAATAAAAAAATTACATGAATGGACATTTCATGCTTAAGCTCAAAACAGGTAAGTAAAGAGGATTTATTTTTTTTGGAAAAGTGGATTCCGCTAACTTTAAAATAGCACTATGCTATTTTATCTTTTAACCGCAGATCAAAGGTAGCCCACGTACCAAAAAGCATGTTAGCTTTTCGTGTTCGTGTAAGAGAAAAACTTGGTAGTGGGCTCCCCAGTGGGGTCGGCCCATAAAAGTGGTGGTGCATACATGGCCCACGTTCACCATCTCAACGCCACCTGTTCGGTTCAATCGCTTCTTGGAAAACTCACAATTTAAAAAGTAACCGAAAAAATATTTTAAAAGCAGAAAAACAAAAAACGAAAGTCCTCTCATCATGGAACTCAGCCGGAGCGTGCACATGCATCCCACATGGTATGACGGCAGTGAACTCCACGTGCTCCAAATTCGCGTGAACAAAAAACAGAACTCTAACCGCTTTTCCGTTTCTTTCCCCTCCCCCACGAGCCCCACGCTAACGTGCGCACATTTTCAAAAAAAGAAAACACCTCCAAAAAAAAAAAATCAACAAAAAAATAAAAGAAAGAGAAAAGGAAACAAGAAAAGGAAAAATGTTTTGACGATAGAAAACGACGAGACGAATGTCGCGGCGGCAGAATCGGGGAACTCAAAACGACGAGTTTAAACCTGAGAGATTCGTGGAGCTCATCGATTCGAGGGGAAACCGAAATCGAAGCATCGATCCCAAATTTCTCAATCGAATTACCAGATTTTTCCTAGAAATTAGATTAATTATCATAAACCCTAGCATAATGCGAATCGAATCCAGATTTCAGGACCAACAAGAACATCATCGACCAAACACAGAGAACAAATCACATGTAAACAAGAATTCGAATTGAAGATGAATCGTAACTGCAGTGAGGCGTGAAAGAGAAGCTGACCTGCAGTTAGTCGAACGAGAAGAGACACGCCGAGATTGTTGATTTGATCGAGGAATCGGAGGTTGATGATCGATGTGCCTGAGAGGGTCGGCGGCGGCGCCGGCCGGTGAGGAATCGCCGGTGGAGATCGGCGGTTGAGGATCACCGGCGGAGGAGATGGGACATGCAATGAGGGGTTCGAACATGGAGGAGGAAAATGGGGTTGAGAGATGGGGTATTTATAGAGGAGAGGAGAGGGGAAATTAAGGGGGTTGTATTGCTAGTAATTTACAATATATTTTCCCGGCAAAACTTACAAGCTTTTATGCAATTAAATAATGTTTTCAAATACTAATCAGTAATCACCATGTAACCCATGTCATAATTATTACTAATTAACGCTTAGTATCTATTGTTTCATACTTAAGCGATTGAGAAACTTAGGCAACGTTAGACTGTAACATGAGTCAAGGTTTATCTTCAACTCATGTGGAAATTCAATCTTCATAATTGAATATAGAGATATGAAGTTTTTATTGTTCTTTCTGTCTTGCAGTAAACCGTACAGATCACGAGTTAATATAGATCGAGTCGTGACAAAAAAATTGAATTATACAAATAGACATTACTTTCTAGAAATAAATAATATTAAGTGACAACATCAGAATGAATTAAGACATTCATTATAGATCCAGACGTTCTCGACTGCAGAGTACACGGTCCAAATCGAAGAGAAGAATATGGATTGTGAGTCATGAAAAAAAATTGATTATAAAAATAGCTATATTTTCTAAAAATGAATATTGAATAACATCATCAAAATAAATTAAGACATTGATTATCGATCTAGACGTTCACAGCTACAAAAACACAATTCAAATCCAAGAGGAGAGTCAGATTCTAATCCAAGAGAAAAATTAGATTCCAAAATAGCTTGTCAAATTAATGCATGAGCAGGAATCGTTTGACTTATGTCTCTCACTCAACGGTTTCCAATATGATCGATGTGCATGGGTTTCGTAATTGTGAGTGCTAACTCAGTTAAAACTCAGTTACCCACTTTTTCGTACAAGGATGAAAAAAAATGTTTTTCAAGTGCTTTTCTCACGAATCAACAAATCTAGAATTCGTGGTGGGAATGACGTCGATCTTCAAGTCCCAAGTTGATGGAACAGTGAAGATACCTAATGACACTTCTATATATAACTGGCTTGGACAGACGGTTTTCAATATATTCTGCCATCAAACTTTCAGGTCTTATAAATCATGAATGGAATATATTTTTAGTAGCATAATATCTACTTCAATGTCATATATGGAAATTAGCGGTTGAATTACATCAATATTCATAACAAACGTGAGAAACTTAGGCAATGCATGTTAGATTGTAAGATGAGTCAAAATTTGTCTGAACCATGTGTGAAAATTCAATAATCATAATTGAATGTAGAGAAATGAGTATTTATTGTTCTCCTCAATCTTGCATTAAACCGTACAGGAGTTAATATGGATTGAATCATGACAAAAAATAAAATAAAATTATACAGATAACTATATTGTGCTAATGGCATAATGGCACTTCTATTATGCTACACAGTTTTCCATGAATTTTCACATCAAATTTTCAGGTCTTATAAAGCATGAATGGAGTACATCTTTAGCAACATGCATTCACAACTATTTTTTCAAGAACATGCACCTAACTCTCATGGTGTTAGTGTTATTTTAATTTTTAAACATAATGAGAAACTTAAAGCGTAGAGCTTCTTGTCCTTTTCAAAAGTTTTTCCGACCAGAAAGTACAAAAGCAAGAACATAAATAAAAGAGTTGATATGAAAAAAGAAGAGAGGACGTAAAAGGGGAATGGGATTGAGGGGTTGTGGTTGTTTTAGGAGCCCAAGTAACGCAAAACGTATGGTTATGATATTAATTTCGTAACTGAATATTTCTAATCATATTATTCTTCTGACGATCGAATTGGTTTCAATGGTTGTGAGCTGATCATGAGAATCATGTCCTTTGATTTGAACCAGCTGCCCTTTGTATTCACTTCCTAAGTTCCCTATGAACATGATGGCATATTCGCACCTTACATCATGAGTATGATCAATGTTCGATTTTGTGCATATGAATTACCAACACTGCAAAGCGTAACAAATGTTAGTGTCAATTTGGACAAAAGAAGTGATTGATCATACAATATAGCGCATGTAGTCACAATTGTCATCACCGTTGTCACTGATCAATCATATACGTGCTCTTGAATACGTAAAATTAAGCATATTGCACTAAGACGCTTGTGTAATTTACAAGAAATGAAAATTATTGGTGACTTTCTAGCTAGCTCTTTTAGTTTTTCTATCATCTATTTACTTCACTTGTCCATTGACAAATGCGAATTCTTTTTCATATGAGTAATTAATTAGTTTCTTGATTTAGTGAGTAATCTTGAGAAAATAAGCAAGTTAATTGGTGTGTTCAAAGTTTCAATAATGCATAAATGATAGTGATATAATGTGTTGAAAAAGCCAAAAGTACGACCATATTGCACGTGGAATAAATTGACTATATAATTCATTGAAAACCTAATTTAAAGTACATTTTTCCAATACATACAACAAATGTAAATGAAAAGACATCTAATCAATTACTAACAAGTTTCCGGTACTAGTCTTTTTGAACTTTTATTAGCACGTTTTGCCAAAGTTCTTGGTTTCGTAAGCAAGGTTTTGCTAGTCAACAGCTTACGTATAAGTTACATGTAAAAGATATGATCGTGTATTTTGAATTTTACGTATGTCAAGGATGAAATAGCCTCAAAATTGTAAATCCTTATAAACTTTTGATTGGTGAGCGCATTATGTATGTTATTAGACACAACGGCTGCACATATCGTGTTCACAGACTTCGATTCATGTTTAGATTACGAGTCCCTCTTTTTATGAAAATAAAATGATACTAGCATTGTTGTCTAAGTAATTATACTAACTTTAGTATAGTCTAGCCATGCTGAGTATAAAGAAAAAGATAGGGAATCTATGCATTTAGTCAATGCTACACTCATGTAAGACGTTTAGGATTTCTTTCCTTTTTCTTGTTTTATTTTAAGGGCTAATTTTCATTTTTCTACAGAAACAGGCTATGTCTTCCTTTTCTTATTAAAGTATAGTAAACAGTAGTGTGCGCGAATTTCCAACATATTTTTGTCAACTGATGCTTATAAATTAAACACAAAAAAAATATTGCAAAGAAATTTAGATACATCTTTTGACTTTATATTAAAGAAATCCACTTTCATTGACATATTCAATAAAAATTACTAAAATAGATATAATACTCCTTAATAGAGTTTTGCTTATAGTTGAAATCTGAAACTTGAATTCAAAACGTGCATGGGCTTAAAAGAGGGAAACATCATGCTAACATAACAATCGATCGATAACTGGTTCGAGACGTTTGTACCAACAGATGATGATTTCACATTTTCATTTATCATGTAAATAGATATAATGAGATGCAGGAATTGCACTTAAGGATCACATGAATTTATTCATCCATATAATAATAAATGATCATCACTCTACATATAGCTATATAGATATGGTCCCTTCATATGCATACAATCATGCCCTTAAATGGAAAGGCACTTGATTCTTCACAAAGCTAAGGAAGATAAATGGGCGGTGCACCCATAAAACTTTGGACCATTCTCCTCATTGATGGACCATAAAAAGAACCCAAAACTTCCCTATACTAAACTTAGGAGCACAAAATGATACTTACCAATACAATGAATGATCCAAGTTATGCCCATAACTTTCAACTTAGAGAATCACTTGATCTACCCCTACGATACAATGAGGTATAACCACTCTTCATAATATTGAAATACTATTCGGATTCTAATGGAACCAACTACATATTAAACTCAAACAGTTTTTAGCGAAAACTTGCTTAGAACACTGTTTGAGCTTATACTAATTCCTTGTTTTTTCAAAGAAAACCCAAATTTTCAAAAGGCCAAATAAATACACAACCCACTGTAGTCAAACTGCATATAGGATTTGTCATTGTCCAGTGAAGGTTACATTACATGGACTAAGAAAGGCTATTAATCAATAATTACAAGGCATTACTTTTTTTCAACACAATTCCCTTTCAAAGCCTTGGAGGTTTCCCCTATGAGTGGGGAAAGAAAATACATATAGAAAGGTTGTTATTCATGATTGTGAATATTAACAAAGCCTAATATCCTATTAATCTTCCTCTACACTTTTCATAGATATAGTATCATGCATTAGCTCTTGACCTGAAAATTCCACTCTAGTTTTGGTATCCCTCAACTTGAATCCAAGGTACAGTCTTTCTGATAGCTAAGATTCAAGGCCTAATTATTAGGAAAAGTAACCGTGCAAGCGGCGTCATCGTCGACGTCTAACAAGCGAAAAGCACGATACCATAGGCCGAACTCCCACACGTGACCAGCATCGTCAACGTGACAAGATTGTAAACATGGCCGTCACAAGAATAGTTCGGAAAATGGTGAAAACTGCATAACCTTGAAAACAATGTCCAAATAAGACAGATTTCAAACACTAGGTAATTTATCTGGAAGACGGAGGGAGTATATAATACAGATCTATACAACAAATCATACACGCTTTCCTAACCAAGTACACCCCACAGAAAAATAAAATAAAAAAATAAGTACGCCCACAAGATGTTGGCTTGTCTTGCGGTCTTAGTCACTAGCTCTTGATCTCGACGTAACAGCGATGAACACATCAATCTATAACATATCAGCGACCACAACATTCATCAAATGGTAGTTCAACATCAAGAATAAGGGGGGGAAAATGAAGCAGAAGGCACAATGCTCAAGACTAATGCACGTAGGATGTGTCGATGAGATAACTTTGACATGAAGTCATCGAAGGGGTACAAAGAAATTTGACCATCCTATAGGATTCTATGGACAAGCAATTCATGTATTGCAACAACACAGCAAAACGGAAACGAACTCCAAATGTGCAATAACCAACATCCAGATTCAGATCATGGAGCAGATCAGAACAGATGTTGTGACAGCAAAGTTTAAACCGGGAAAATGCACCAGTAGGCTGGGTAGAGGTCTCCCTGGGAAGACCATCTCGCATGCACAATGGCAAATGGCGATTCTTCGTTGTGAATGCCAGATGAAAAATCAAAATACCCTGCATCTTGGATACTGCTTGAAAATACTGTAACCGATACCGCCAAACAAATGCAAAGCAACTCCAGAGCATATCATAGAAGTGAATCAAGCAAAACCGGGGAATAACAAGAAGCATATGAGAAGATGGGCATGAGGAGTCGATCAGAAATATAAGCCATTGAAGAACCAGATATAACACAAAAAGGTAGCTGCAGTTCATCATTTCTACGAAAATGGCATTTCGAATGTACAGCTAAGAGCATGATAAGATGAATAGTGAAGTGATAATCCTTCACCTGCAACCGTCACGACTTCGATCTCCATTTCTCCTAGGTTTCCCACTATTTGTTTCAGTCCACGAACACTAAAAAGGAACTTGAAATGATAAATGTCAAATAACCGACGTTCTTCATACACATTAAACAAAACCCAGAAAGGGTTGTAACCTTTTAAGTTTCTTCAAGTTTTCTGTCAAAATGAGCAAATGCACCACTAAATTTCTGACTAAAGAAAATGATCTGGATAAAACCTAGTCAGCTGTACTTGTTTTACCTATTCCGAAATGATCGATTTCATGTTTCATTTCTGTTGTTGGACACCGGTTTATCCATCTAAAGCAACTCCATCGGGGTGGCAGCTGGGTCTAACTCTATGCAACCACCACCTGGGAAGCCTGGGACTTGATCAGCTGTAAGCAAGCGGCTAGGGACGCGATGAGAGAAACGAAACATTTCCTCCTTGGGAATCCTCTTTAGGTTCCTGCCATCAAGTTGTCGATGGAAAACAGCCTGAAAATCATGAGCCTTCATAAGGGGAACAACAGCCACCCCTCTGTCCTCGGTATAGTTCTCTACCACTTCCACCATTTCATAAACATGCCTGACCTCATCCGGGGTCTCCTCGTTCCAATCAGGAGACCAGTTCTTGAAAAGTGCCCATATCTCCCCCTTTCTAGGATATATTCGCACTATTCCGCGAGGACCTTTCACCCACACGACCTTGTGAGAAAAGGAGTTCAATGACTCATTCATCTCAGGCTTCCCTATCCGAAATTCCCCACAAGTCTTTGTGAACCCCTGGCTTACCCATTCAACTGGACCGAATTCAGCATTGCACTTAGAATTCAGCCAACTGATTCTCATCTTGAATGGTTTCGAAGAGATTACCTCATGAACCAACGCATAGAAACGAGGCATGCCATCGTCAGTGTCATATGCTGCCCATACGTCGTTGTCTTGGAAGCAAAATTCAGTCCTATCAGCATCAAAGTCATGGAAATCAGAATCCGGGACATCCATCGAGACTGTCTGAGCAGGCACTTCCTTGGTGACAGGAGCAGAAGGGTCAATATAGGACTCCTCTTTCGCCTTCCTGTTCTCTCTGGCAGCAGCCTTAGCCTCTAACTCCAACTTCCACCCAGAAACTGTCTTGCCAACTTCAGCTGCCGCTTTGTGCAACAGCATTTTCCGGGTTTCCACCTGTGGCAGCTCTCCGTTAATACCCGTCCTATAGCTGCTAGTAGGAGCATAAGTAGAGGGAATGCCTCCAGCAGTTCCACTATTTACTGCCGCAAAAGGATTTGCAAAATTGCTAAAAGAGTTCCATGAAAGCTTCTCATCTTGCACCATTCTCCTTTTTGAAGAAGCAGCTCCATCCAAAACATCTGCATTACTCCTCTTTAATTGCTCATTTCCCATCCTATCAGAACCTGTGCCATTAGCAAAAGCCGATGAAGACGAACCTGAACCCTTGTGCGGATAGAAGTGATTATTGGAGGAAGCATGGCCCTTCGAACTCTGAGCTCTGGCGCTTGATTGTGGCTTCTGAGGCTGTTGCTGCGGCTGCTGCCATTTGGGTGCTGAAGAAAGATTTGAAGGTGGAGCAGTCTCCACGGCCCTGAAGGCATTCTGACAGTGGGGACAAAGCAGGGTCTTGTTGAGAAATTCCCTTAGATACTCATACTGCATTTTGCACATAGTGCATGAGGTCCAAAAAGAATTTCTATCCCGGGTACTAGCTGCCATTGGAATGGGAGTCATCTGGCTGCTACTACTTCCTTGCATATTTTCACCCGAAGGCGCAGAAGCCACAGAACCTGAAGAACCTGCAGATTTATAGTGACTTGCGGACTTACGGTTACTTGAAGGCTTATGGTGACTTGCAGACTTATTGTGGCCGTTTTCACTGGGAGACTGAGCAGAAACCGAAGTCTTCGCCTGATGATTTTGTGTTGTACTGTCACCCGAACCCTTTTTTCGAAATAGGTTTGCACTTGGTGGCGGAGCTTCCATCTTGTCCTTGGGAGGGAACTTTGGTTGGAACTGAGAACATTTAGGTGGCATGTTAGGAACCTTAATATGCTCCGGCATCCTCACCACCAGCGGAGGTCTAAAATTCACTCTCTGATCATACGCCGATTTCTTAGACTTGTCAGACAGAACACCATATGCATCTAATACAAACTGGAAAGCAGCATCTGCTCCTGGAGCTTTATTTTTATCTGGATGCAGACTGAGAGCGAGCTTTCTGTACTGTTTCTTGATAGTATCTTCATCATCTTTAGGCGTTGCACCAAGTATACCATACCAATTCATTTGTCCACTGATCCTGCTCTCTGCTGAGATATGCACGTCGACAACCTGTAAAAACTGGGAAATGCCTTCGAGATCAGGGAACAGGCTTTTAGCCTTAGATGCAAATTTCTTTGCTCCACTGAAATCTTTCTCCGAAAATTTCCTGACAGCTATGTCTTTAGCCCTGACAGCTTCGTCTTTATTACACTCCATAATTTATTCTCGGACCACCAGCGCACTTCCAACCTGAAATGGCACCTTGTATCAACAGGGGATACAAATCAGCGGGAAACTCCTTGAACTCCTCACAATGCTTGATTCATCTGCAAAATGAGAAACTTGCATCAAGCATCAGAATAATCATAGTGAGGAAAATAATTCCTTTGAAAACACAGATAGAAGAAATGGGAAATGGGATTCTACAATATGAATAGCACTAGAAGTGGACACAAAATTGAACCACAATACAAGCGAAGAGCAGTATGACTCTGAAACGAAAACCTCACAGGCCAATAAGGACTCTTCCCACCTCATCCCAAAACACTTTTATTCCATCAACTTAATACGCATTCCAGAAACATATCTCAAGGGAAAAGAAAATCATGATAAACGGAGAAGACTGCATCCTGCCCATGCAAGAGCTTATGGAGGGCCTTTAAACACCAAGTTGGTTACAAAATGCAACACACATGAGTACAGAAATCGTGCCTTCTCCCACAAACTCCAACAGAAGCTTCTGACTGCAAGTCTCTCCAATATAACAGAGTTAACAGTTGACAAGAAAATAAAAACTTGCGCAAACAATCGATTCAAATTTGAAACCAAGAAAATGGACCGACTATGGTAAGGGTTATCAACACATCCACCAAAAGCAACATTTTCATATTCAATGATATTAACATACAATAACCTCAAAATAAAACAAACTAGCCTTTATCATTATTTTTCCTATAATGCCGTATAGTTCACAAATATTTACTCATTCTTCTGTCCATGAAGAAAATGGCAGCGAATTTCTTCAACTAGGGACACAAAAATAGACACGTTGCAGGTTATACTCTCTTTTCCCATTACTAACACAAAGTATTAACCCACATATGATTAACCTGACAATGCTTTAAAGCAACCTGCATCTTCAGTGATTGCATTTCACTCCATAACAGGATACAATCCACCGAAGATTGCCTCTTTCCCAAATTATTTCTTAGTTTTTTTTCCCTGAAATACCAAGCAAAAGAAGCAATGACTCAAGATATATACGAAAAAGTTGGATGCCTGCACTAGAACAGAAGTTCTCAATCAAGCAAATGCCAAGTTAAAGATGAATCCAGGAAATCACAAGATCGAAAAGCGGCACATAATTAACATCAAAGTTTAACTGGCCATTCAGGATGTAAATTTTCACAGGCATCGAAATAAATATCAACGAAGACCAGTCTCTACACAGAAAAGAAAACACCAAGAGAGCTTCCATCCTAAGCTTGCAACGGTTATAATGAGAAATATGCAATAGTTAAACCTTTCGTGCTACTTGGGTTACAACTCAAAGTGCTCAACATTTGCATGTCCATGACAAAGATGTATCTTCAAATTTAATTTGGAAAAAAAAGCATTTCACAGGTCAAAAAAAGAAAAAAGAAAAATTCACATGCCAAAAAGAAAAAAAAAAATTACTTTCATGTTCTCCAGAGAATTGTGCGGCCTGAGCAAGTAGAAACCAAAACAGCATCATAATTTATCCTTCCACAACAGTTCCTCAAAGCCAATGATCTCTCTTTTTGCAAGAAATTTTCCCCGAGAAGAACATTCCATGTTAGAATTAAATCTAAATCATGACTATAGATTCAAATCTTCTATCATAAAAGTCTAGACATTTAATAAAAAAAGCCTTCAATGTTCCGAGGCTCCTAAGCACCATCTTTTAGCACTTCCCAAAAATGCAAGTATGCTCATAAAGGAGAACTAGCTTCAACCCCAACAGATATCCCGATTCCCGACAAATGTTACCCACAGAGAGTGACCATTCTATTTCAGTTGATGGCATAAATGACGCATAACTGCATAAGGCATCACCTTGAATGCCAAGAATTACCTACTAAAGTCAAATGAGCACATCATGAATTTGACACCTTGATAGAAAATGGCAATCATCTAGACTAAACTCCAAACCTAGAATATACCATACAAGGGAACATCCTTGAAAACTTTTATTTTTCAAAGGAGTTTTTAACACCAAAAAGGGAAAAGAAAGAAATGCCTTTCTCAAACAAGTTCCATGGATAGATAAATAATTACAACTACTATCCAAGTTCAAGGATAGTAAATAGACAAATAAACAGCTCGGTCAGATATTAGGACAAATATTAGTACAAATTAACTTTTCAAGTGAATAGAACAAGTTTTGCTTTTGCTCAGAACTAGTCTCGGATAATCCGTACTAGATCTTGTACAATATCATCATCTTAAATATTCTAAAAATTATTTACTAATTGTTTTCAAACTGCAGAAACATCTATAACCAGACTAAGCCATAACATGTAGTCTGAAAAAAAAAATCTAGACAATATCATCATCATCATCTATATCTTACAGCTCTCTAAGACCATCAGCCACAATATATAACATTGTCATATGCTCAAGTGCTCAATTTCCAAGGATTTTTTAATCTTACAAAGTCAGTGAACAAAGACTGTTTTTCATTATGTAAATATTTCAAGTTAAAATTTGAGGAAACACATCTATACTAAAGTAAGTCAAAATGAATACTTGGTTAAAGAATATATGACCATTGCTTGGAAAGAAGGCATGCCATCTGTTTCATCTATGCAGCATATGGAGAAATGGCTTTGATAGTTCACGTAATTTTTATGAAACCGGAAGTCCAAAAGTTGTGACAAATATCATGACCAATAATTCATCATCTCGGATCATGAATTCTTGCTCGTTAAAGGCATAGATGTAATCAACCTAGGATAACATGATTACATCAGCTTCCATAGAGCATAGCTACATGATCCTAATGTAATGAAGTGTGTCTCGATTACTTATATCTGACTCCAAACTATCACGATCATTTTCCCTCCCCAATTCGCTCATGTTTAATCCATCAATTTAAAATACTGACGATAAAAAAGAAAAACAAATCAATTTATCCATATAATCCTGTCAAATGCAGGGTATGGAAAGGATGAAATATACACAATCTTATCTTTGTTCTATATTTATAATATAGAGATTATTTTCTAAAGTCCCCCAAAGGTGTCGAACCCCTTATACCCACATAGCAAAGCGACGTAACCACATAATCTAACTTCATCATACCACCGCTAAAGATTATTCACTAATGACCATTCTTGCATAGATTTTCCATTCTTAAATTAAGGTATGATCTAATGAAAGTTGTGAAGCGTTTACCTCTTATGATTGTTTCCTCCGATAGTATCTTCATGGTACATAGAATTTGAACCTAAGATCTCCCAATATCAATCTTAAGCCATAATCATAGTCCCTAATCTCTACTAACAAAAAATTCCAATACTTTCCTCGTCCGCTATATTGACTAATATTCCCTTTAAATCACTTTCTACGTGATCCGTTTATCGACCGACGTTCTCTTCAAACCAAACAATATACTTCAACAGTTCAATCTACCAACCTCTTGAAATGAAACCTTTTTTGATTGATGTACACAAGAAAGATCCATCACAATCCTAGAAGGGCCATCACAAACAAATAGTCACCAAATTAACTTTAATGGCTAGAATTGTTATATAAGATATGCCCATGATTTGCCTATAAGTTTTTACTTTAGAGATCCTTGATGGAAATTCTAGAGCTAAATAAGGTTGTCTAATACTTCCGAATAGACATATTTCTGATACATTAGTTTCATAAAAGAAAATGTATGGTGGAAACTAGGTTGGCCCAATGGTTCGATACTAATAGTCTCACCTCAAGGGAGTCTTAGTGATGAGTTTCAATAACGATGGAAATAGATTCTTGGCTAACGGGTATGGTGACACCGATTCTTTTTATTTTATTTTTCAATGTTGCTATAAGTGAGTGCCTTTACCATTGGGTCCAATTCGGTTTAGGAGAGTATGTTAGATATCCATCACTCACATAATGTTCCCATTGTAATAATTATTGTCATAATTATTGTCCTTGTAGCACATTGCCTTATCAAAGATTCTATTTGCCAAAGAAGATTAGTGAATACAAAAATGATGTGCCAACAAGTCGATGTAAATATAGAGTTCAGTTCCATAAGGAAATGTAACTATTCCTTCCGTCACATAAAAAATACAACACTTTGACTTGAAGCGAAAATTTATGTGTGTATTGAATTTTATTAAAATAGCTTACTTGCCTTTTTGGTTATGTGAGAAGAAGAAAAGAGAAAAAATAATGGGAAGAGAAATGATAGTGGGTGAGTTGATGTGATATAAAGTAAAAAATATGGGTGTTTTGGTATTTTCTATCAAATGGGAGGAAAGAGGTTTTCTATCACCAAAGACATGACCCTTGAGAATTCAATAATTAACCTACTTTTCATGTCATATAATAAAGGAAAAGAAACCTTATAGAAAATTATCTTGCTTTGCTCGTGCTTTGGGTATCATTGACGTATTAAATCAGTTATAAGCACTTCTACCTCTAATGAGTGATTGACGACGGTTCTTACTTGAATGAACTTTTGGATGGAGCTCATAGCTTATAGTTCATGTTTTACAAACGAAACAGAGAATAAGTCGCAACACGTAAATTTTTAATCCGATCACGATTGTAATTATCCACAAATATCTATAAGAATCTTTTTTTAAGTCTGCAACAGGCAATTAGTTACATGGAAACAAAAAGGGGAAACAAGGGGAAGATAGAATACAAACATTAATCCCTCGCTTGTCACCAAAAATCATAAGGAAAGCTATCATATTGCGCACCAGGGATCGATATATATTTTCATTCACCCGAAACAAAAAGGAAAATGAGGATGGCAAAAGGTCTTTATGCTAGCGCCACCACCATCAATGTTTTCTGCTACAACCAAACATTAAGCGTCTTTCCGAGTTAGCATATTCACACAGTATTAGTTCCTCCATGAACGTTCCGTTCACCTTGAGAGTTTTCTCCAACTCATTGTCATAGCTCGCATATCCGGTCATTTGTGATTCAATGAACCGTACCAATTATCTTCTTTTATGGTGGAAAAATAGCATCACTTGAAGGTCCAACGTATAACATGATTGTTGGGCACCCATGACCCACAACTTAGGTTGGAGCGAGCAACACCTCTAGTCTTCCTTCAGAGCAAGTCTAATGGCATAGCTATATGAGTTGGCATTCTCAAAACATACCAATCATCCCAAAATTGTTTACTCCAATGGTTTTATCTTTCCATATTAAATTATGTCTTTTGCTAAACGGATTGCCATATTTGACACCAAATATGGCTTTACCAAATTTTAGCAACTCTACATTTTAGTTACAAACAGCATTAAAATATATAGAAATATACAAAAGTAACACTTGTCTCTTTTCTAACCATTCTCCAAATAGCATTGCTATAATATGACATGATACGGTTGGAACATCATCAGCAAATCCTAACATTTTTGCACTATTCATCTTCAAAATATGACAAATAGCTTTGCTAAAATGACTATTGGCATTGGACTTGCTCTAAAGGAATGCTCTGAGGTTGCAATATGTAGTTTGAAACAATGAATATGTGATGGTGATTTCACATAAATATAGTTGTAGTGGCACCATCTCAAATGATTTCCTCCTTGCTCTAATGAGCCACACCTTTCTCCCACTCAACTAGTTATGGGCCTAGGCATTCCTCTATTATCAAGGAAATGCTAGTTTTTTTCCTAGTTATAGCTCCTCTCTATAGGAGCGCGTGTAGACGACCCATGAGCAGTATCACATGTCTTGGAGCAATGGTTGCAGCGAATAAGGAATCCTACAAAGAACTTCTAAAATAAGGCCGGAATTAAAACTTCGTCCGCATTCAAATTCCACTAAGAGGTCTACTGGAGACAAAAAATTATTGAAGAAAAACAAGATGATTCTTTTGTCCTTTCCAGGCCTTCAAGAAAAATGAAATGCTTAATCTATTCAAAAAAAAAAATTGTATTTACCAAAAAAAAAAAAAGTCTCGATACATCCTAATTCATCTAACTCACAGCTTGTGAGTCGACATTTGCGTATTGCACAACATTTTCTATATAACTAAAGGAACTTATTGAGCCAACATCTCATCATTCAGAAATAATCCAAAAAAAGGAGAAATCATCTTGTTTAATATCATTCAACGATTTTCTTTCCTCCAAAAGTTATGTGGCGTTTACATTTTAACATATTCCTTATCATTGGAAACAATCAAATAACTATCCCGGTGTGCTTATTGAATGCACAGCTTTCCAATTCACAACTATGGACAATAGGCTAGAATCATGGTTAAGGAAACAAACCTACAACGATCAAATATCCAAGGATACGAAAATGCTGAAGGAAGTTAATATAACAAATGAAAGACACAAGATCCGAGAGGTTTGAGCTAATAAGTAACAAGAGGAAATCAAATGCAAATTATTTTGAAAAGAGCAAAGAGCAATTTCATCTCGATGACAATTACGAGACAACGAAAAAGGAATGATAGACGTTCAGGATTCTCATCTATGTATGATTGATAGTAGTTTCATTAATAGACACAAAACAAAGATTCATGAAAAGTGTCAAACATTCATCACACTGAGAATTTAGCAAAGCTATACACTTATTATCACCTAGACACGCACTCATAACTGTCTAATTCCAATTTTGGAACTTGAAAGAGTGCAATAACAAGATAAACATAGAAACTTTGGAAGCTAATTTAGCAACTTTTTTTGCACCACTTAAATTTTCCGAAACTATTAACAAAAACCACATTTCTCACTGCCACTAATAAGAATTTATCATGGATGTTAGCCTACCACTGTATCAGTTATAATCTAAAAATGTTCTCTGGATGAGAATGTACTAGTCACATATAGGACATGAGATGATGCAAAGGTATTAAGGAACAACAGTTTCAGATCAAACGTGAACTCCTGAAGATGATACTTCAGAGTTCCATCTATTTTGGATATCATTCACTAGTGATTCCACAGATCCAGAGTTTCTGGGGATCTGGTCTTCTGCAGCGGTATCTTCTCAGAATGTGAATTGAGAAAATAGATGTTTTTACCTTTTAGTACAACATAGGACACAGCTAGCAATACTTACCAAGAAACTTCTGTTAAATCAAAAATCCTTCTTGATGTGCTGGTGTAAAGCAATCTACAGCCCAATTCTAGTGGAGATGAATGCCCCGTCGATGAGACCTATACAGAGTGAAAAAGAGATCACATTGAGAAAAAAACACATATATAGTAAAGCTATGACAGGAATAGACAGCAAAAGCAACATTTTATAATTAACTTCTTAGGCATATCCGCTCGCTCTATTACAATGACACTAGAGTTTCAATCCAACACATGCTGACGAGGAAATCATGAGAGAAATCACCAATCGATGACGACACAGAACCAACAAAGCATACTTCACAAATATAAAAGCATAAAAACTACCCAGCCATTCTCCAGATCATTTCACTGATTCACTTGGAAAAATTCAGCAGCATCACCTGATTTTTACATACTCATTTTCACAACCCCAATTCTATAAACTGATTTTACAAACATGCAAAAGGCTTGAAGCATCACACTCAAATCCCCAAAACAAGGAGAACAAATGAAATATCCTCTCTATCTTTATGAGACCATGCGAAACATCAACTTTCAGTTGGAAAAATCATATTCCCCTGGCATGTAGAGACAAAGTATTGATGAAAAAAAAAAGTGAGCTATCAGCACAGAAAATGTGACCTTTACACATATCACAAAACAATTGGAATAGGAATCTGAAAACCACCTGGCTATAACGACGATGAGTAATATTACTCAAAGGTCACAAAATCACAAATGTATCTCCTCTGGGCATTCGGCTACCAAGAAAATAACAAATCTAAAAACCCCAATCAAACCCACAACAAAAAATGGAACTCGAAGGTCACAAACCCAAAATCAGAGTACCCAAGTGAACTCGTAGGTCACAAAACCCACAAAATTCAGCAGACCCAAGGAACCCCATAATCAAAGAGTGCTCAAGAACACAAACGGGCACAAACCCATCATCAACTTCAACAAAAAGCAAGAACCTTTAGCAACAAAACCCTAAAATGAGATCAAACCCACATCAAAAATCACAAAAACAAGTTCAGTAAATTCAGGGCGGATGAATAGAGTAAATGGGCACCTGGGGTTAAGAATTTTGAATGAATGGACCGTTCAAAGAAGGGGCAAACAGAGAGTGTGAGTGAGAGTTTCTTGTGATTTCTTCCCCCTCTTTGGACCATAGACTACAACTACTAAACACTACACAGAGACCCCTTTGTCCTCCAAGTGCAGACAGGGTTTCGTTTCGGGGTAGATTTCTTTGAATTGAAGAGGTGGATCCAAATGGATTCTTCTTTTTTCCTGTTTTTAATCTCAAAAACAGGTAACCATGGTTTTGGTTCATGATGAGGAAGAGTTACTGATATTGCCTACTCAAAAGTGTGCCATGGTTTGTTTTAACCATGGTTAAGGTTGGACCATGATTGAATTATTAACCATGATTAGATTAAGAATCGTGATTGAGTTATGTGATTGAGAGATATCATCACTTTTCAAAATTTCAATATTATTTATTTTATATAAAAATTTGTCTTAATTCATAATTATCAATTATGAATATAAAAAAACATATATGATTTGATATATAAATCATGTGTGATTATATCATTAGATTTATAAATTAAGGATTGAAAATTAAGATTAAATTCAATGATAATCATATATCCACCGGCACAAAAAGCCTTACAAATTTACAATCCCATGGCATAAAGTTTTATATCCAAAGATTTAGTCCCCTATTAATTGTAAGGCATTTATTGTGTTCCTCTCTACCAATAAGTTCCATTTACTGTAGACTTTAATTGTAAAATTGAATATCAGAGATTTCCTAACACTAAATACTAATCTACATAAGTTTGTCAAATACAGAATATAAGATATGGATAAAACAAAATATACATAATCTTATCCTAATATAATAAAATAGAATTATCTATTTATGTTTTATTTTTATAGGGTGTTGAATATCTATTATGTGATTAAGGGAGGGTTTTCAACTCTAATTGAATATTGTAAAGATTTTTTTCTCTCCTCTATTGATTACAATCATTTATTGCGTTTTTTCTATAAATAGGTAATATTTATTGTAGGCATTAAATTTTTAAAACTGAACAACAATCCCTATAATTTCATCAAGGGTTTAGGAAATACGTGTCATGACATAGATGTGTCTAATAATAAATAAATGGTTGAGATTAAAACAACACTAATCAAGGATTGAGATTAAAGTGCTATCTTTTAATTTTAATCATTCATTTTTTAACTTTTTAGTCTCAACCATTCATTTTTCACTAGACACAGCTATATTATGACACATACTTTCTTTTCCCTTTCATCAAATATGTATATAATTCTATTGTGGGAAATTGTTTATACTACAAAGTGAGTTTACTAGTTGCTGTAAATTAATCTTTGTCCTTGATTTGGTTTAGTGTAAATTATCTGTAATTTTTTTTATTAATTATTAATATATAATAATGTATAACTTTTATTATCAATTAGTTCAAAAATTTAAATCATGATCTTATTTACTCTCAATCAAAATATAAAAATAAATGATTACAATAGTTTACAGTCATTTATTACAATAGATTACAATTTATAATAATCATCTTAACTCTAATTATAATCGTAGATCTAACCCTAAATCTAACCATCATTCATCCTCGCTGTCACTTTTTGTAATACCCTGAAATTTTCGCGATAAATTATTATCTCACAAAATAACAAAAACAGTATATTATTAAATGTCATTATTTATTTGATAGGGTTATAAAATTCGTTTGTCAAAATTATGATAAAAATATGATAAATATGGATAAATTATAACACATAAATATTAGGGGTTTAATATCCCTTTAATTTTTAAACTCTATCATCACCCGCCACCTTCCACTACAACCCCTCCTACTTCTCCTTCCACTTCTCCTGCCCCTTCCACTATTTTTATCATTCTCATCACAACATCAACGCAACATATTTGTAACGTCCCAATTTTTCATAACATATTAATACACAATAATACAAATGGCGTCACTGTCACTGAGTCCCAACACTCCAGGTAGGCAAAAATTACTGAACCGATTTAGGTACAAAAATAAATAAAATCCACTTAAATATAACCAATAATATTATCAAATACAGCGAAAACTTCTCATTTATTACATATTTTAATTAGTTCATAAACCATAATACAGTAGATACACATTAACATCATAATCTATATCACACCTGTCCATCGTCTCTAACTCCTGAAAATACAGAGAAGAGAAAAACACAGAAAAATAGTAACCGTGAGCCATACGAGCTCAATAACGTGTCGGCCCCCTTATCAGGGGTTACACGAGAGAAGAAGATAAGAAAAGAAAAAGGAAATGACCACTTAGATCCTTTATTTCAGCACTCTGAAACTTATCATATCAATCCGACATTCACAATTATCATCTTAAAAACACAATAAGGACAGATAATAGATACCCTCAGTGTTATAATTGTGTCCTTGGCGAAACTTATTCAATTTCATCTTATCAAGTTTTATTCAGCTTTAGTAAAAGGGACATCCGCAAAAGGGGATCAGCCAAACCGAAGTTTAGGATCTCCTGCAGTGGGTTTCCCTCATACCAAATGACCTCATAAGGTCGATGTAAGAATGTCACCATCAAGTCACTGTATAACACATACGACAGACACAACGCTCTTTGTGTTTTATACCATGGAGTTATCTCATCAATTATGGATTTACATTCCTTTCACTCACTCATCCTCTTTATACCAACAATCAAGGCATAACACAAACACATATATCATCTTATCACGGCACACAACAGTTGCAATGAGTATTTTATGTCAGCCACATTTAGTGACTACGTTCATAGATTCCAATGCATATTATTATACCCACGGTATAATAATACGCATCGTCACACACAATAAATCTAAACGTTACCTTCTTATTACAACTTCCTCACACATACGCTCAGCTTGTTCTTTATGACTCAACGAGTGGCGTCTCCAGGTCCTATAACATGATAGGATTCATATATTAATATATTTGCTTATGAATGTTTGTTCGTATTTCGTGAAAAATCATCATATTAATATTATGAGGTGATGCTGAGCTTTGTAAAAGCCTTTGATATTTATTTTGATTGTGCATGATGATGATTTTATATATTGAATATCATTAGAGGTATTTGTGAATATTTAAAGTTGTTTTGGGGTCAAAACGATTATTCTTGGTCCAGAAGGTTTTAAGACGGCATCCCGACCTTTGGGAAAGGCATCGCGACCTCTGAAACGAGTATCTCGATCTCTCGAACAGGCGTCGCGGTCTCTGAAACGAGCATTCCGACCTTTGAAGTGAGCATCCCGGCCGCTAGAATGAGTATCCTAAATTCTGTCCAACTTGAATTTTTGACGTATTTAAATGTATAACTCCTTATATACAACTTCAAAAATTATTTCGTAAAATTATACATAAACTAGATTCTTCAGTGAATTAAAATTTCTATCATAAAACCTTACCAATAATAACAATTAATTAGTTCAAGTTTATATTTTTGGTAGTTCAAACAGTTTGATCTTACTTCACTAATTTATTCATAAATCTTTATATATAGCTCCAAATAATTACTTGTAAACTGTTCTAGAAATTAAACTTTCATATTTTTCCATTGATATAAGGCTTGTCTCATAAGTTTTACTATTTAATTTCATATCAAGTCATAAAGTCATCTCTGTAACCAGTTTTTTATAAATTGATGTATCCGCACGTTTTGATTTATAACTTATGATTCTCAACTTAATCATGATTTATTAATTTTTTTAAAAATTAGACATGTGAGGATTCAATATATATTAATATCAAGATTTATCAAAGAGCGTATAATATTCCACAAAATTTCTAATCAAGATGATTACCTTAAGATGAAGGTTTCACGTCTTACTCGTCTTATCACCTACCTTCTTCTCTTCTCCTTAAGTTCTCCTTCTTCTTTTCTCTTGCTTAACTTTAATGTAAGAAGTGTTTTGTTTTATGTTTGTAAGGAATTTTCAAGAAGAAGAGAGCTTGTATTTATAGAAAACTAAATCAATTAAAATAATTTAAGTGGAATATTAGTGGATATTTAGTGGTTATTTAGTGGATAATTATTGGGTATTAGTGATAATTAATTTAATTTAGGTGGAGTAGAAATTGACATAAAGGAAAATGAGTGCAAAATTAGATTTTGGCCATTTTTGTATAAATATGGTATTTTCGTATTAATATCGTATTTCCCTGTATTTGCGTATTAAGGTCATATGTCGTCCATATTTTGAATTCTTTCCCTATTATATCGTCAAACAAGTTTTTTAAACCCGCAAAATAAATTATAACGTACGATAATTTACTATTAACGTTAATTATCGTAAAATTAAATTTTACGAAATTTTTTGGGTCCTTATAATATCACTTCCTCATCTTCTCATCATCAAACCTTGGATCCATGAAGATGAACAAGACAGCTAAGGCTCGACACCATCAACTAACACCACACATGGTTCAAGCCGTCGATCGTTGAAGCTTGGCTTGCCTTCATTGGTTAAGATGAATGAATGTGAGCTTTTTTATCAGAAATATTAGAAGTTTTATGGAAAATCATAAAATCTTTGATAAATTTTTATTTTAATATTGTTAAAGTTTCACATGTCTAGTTTCTAATGAATTTTGTAGATCATGATTTGGAATTGTGAATCTCAAGATATAAATCAAAACATATGGATGTGTTAATCTGTGAAAATTGATTATAGAACTTGACTTTGTGGCTTCATCTGGAATTACACAAAAAGAGATAAAAAAAAAAAAAAACCTTATATCAATAGAAAGTCCTTGAAGTCTAGTTTCCATAACAGTTTAAAAATTCAGATTTGGAGTTATATATAAGGAGTTATGAACTGATTAATGAAGAAAGGTCAAGATATCTGATCGAGCAGAAAATATAAAATTGAACAAATAAACCGCTGTTATTGATAAGGTTTCATGATAGAAGCTCTGATTCGGTTGGGAGATGTAGCGGCTTGCCCCTGTTTGCCGCTTATGACTCTGTATGGTAGAACGGATAAGAAAAAGCTTCCTCGCTACGTAACAAGCAACGGATTTCATGGAAAGATTAGGAAGTCTAATTTATGTAGAAATTTATGAAATAATTTTTCGACCTATATACGAGAATTTATAGATTTAAACGTGTCGAAGGGTTATGTCGGGCAGAATCCGGGAATGAACCGTTTTGACGCCGAAACAACTCCAAATGTTCACAAGCACTTCTAATGATGATAAATATATAAAATCATCATCATGGAATATCAAAATAAGTATCAAAGACTTTTCTCAAACGTTGACACCACCATATAATATTACTATGACGGTTTTTTCAAGAAATATGAATAAATATGCTTAATTCCATAAGGTGAACTGTAATACCCCAAGAAAATGCTTAAATGGTTTGATTGTACTATCTATATCAACAAGGTGCACCTTCCTTTTCGGTAGCCCATCACTTTAGAACTCCGCAGTTAAGCGTGCTTAACGCGGAGTAATGCTGGGATGGGTGACCTCATGGAAAGTTTTCCAGGGTGTACGCGAGTGAGGTCAAAGCGCACTTAAAGGACTAGTGTTGGTCTGTGGGGCCAGTTGTCAGCCTGGCGAGCGATTCTTGGTGACGTTCCGGTAGCAAGGATTTGGCCGAGGCGTTACAGTATGATATTAGAGCAACCCTGCGACCGCGTGCTGGACCTGTGGACAAGAGGTCCAGGTCAGCCGTCTAGTGGGGGAAGGTTCTTGAAATGCTTAAATGGTTTGATTGTACTACCTATATCAACAAGGTGCACCTTCCTTTTCGGTAGCCAAGCTCACGGTTACTATTTTCTGTGTCTTTTTTCTTCTTTTTGTTACAGGAGTAAGATTTAAAGGAGAGGTGTGACCTAAGATTTGATTCTAGATGTAAGTGAATGGTATTCTGATCTTAAAAAAAGTTGTAAATTCTGCTGTGAAGGTGATATTCTGAGTTATAATTCAGTGCATCAAAAGTTTCTAGACTAATGATGTATAAATGAACTTAGCCTAATTCTTATGACTAAGTCAGGATGTATAGTTTTTGCCTAATTGAGGCGTTGGGCCTAACGGCAGTGACGTCATATGTATCATTAATAAGTAATGAAAATTTAGGACGTTACACTTTTGCCATCGGAACATACAGTACGCATATGTCCTTTGTCACCGATTCACGTCATCATTCTTCCCGGAAGAAACAATGCATATATATTGAAAAATAGTGCACTTGCCATGATCATCTTTTAAAAAGTGCTCCCAAAAAATCGAGGATGACGAAGGAGACAACGTCGATCTCACCTTTGACGACTTCACCGTCCAAACAGTATTCATATATGTATATACATAGCACCTATTTAAGACGCACTGTTCAAAACAGTGCGTCTAAAAATAACACCATCACTCCAAAAATATGGTCGTCTCGATCATCGATAACATCACCGTCGCTATCCCGACGCATTGTTTTTGAAAAAGAAGCACATTGTTATTAATATAGCACGTATCAAAACCAAAAATATCATAATTTTTGTGTACAATGCATCACAAAAATAAAACAGTGTATAATACTCTAGCTGGACATCTCTAAACAGAGCCAAAATACAATGCGCACTGTCTTCCTTCCATCACCAACATATTCTCCCCTAGCCGCCTCTTGCACAGTGGCCACCCCCACATTCTAGTAACCAGAAACCCTAGATCAAACCCTCAATCATCGTCTCTCTTCTTCGGCTTCCTATAATTCTCCTCGATATACCAAAGCAACACCAAATACAAGGCTAAGAAACTCGGGCTGAAAAGCATAAAAAAAAAAAGGAAAAAAAAAATTACAAAACGAACATTATTTCTTAATTACAACAACAAATAATACCTACTAAAAGTATAAGGCAGTCTTACCTGGAAGACAAGAGCAAGCACAAATATTAGAACAGACAGTAGATGGTAGTACTTGCGAAGGAGGATCCTCTCAAGCTTGCTATTCTTAGATATGGAATAGAACTTATGGACAGATGCGAGGATCAAAATAATCCAATAGATGCACAATGGCAGCCGTTTTAGAGGTTAAGAAAAAATGAACACAAGTACCCTGTCAAAAAAGAGATGGAATATCCAATGAAATTCGGGGGATTGGGTGATGGAATTGAGGGAGAGATTGAGGAAATAGATAGAAATTTGGAAGAGGATTTGTGGGTTCAGGGTTTGGTTTTATTGGAAGAGAAATTGGGATTTACGATTTGTAAACGAGGAAAAAAACCAAGAGATGGATGTACAAGAAAGGAAGAAATTATTTGATTGAAATTAGGATTCGCGAGATTAGGAAACTATATTATATTGAAGGGCAATTCAGATCAAAAATAATTTTTTTTTTCAAATAATGAACTAATCTACAAAATAAAAAAAATAGGTTTCATTCATTCATAATTTGAAAAGAAAAGCACAATTCCAAGTAATTTACACTTTGTTTTTTTCTTCTTCTAATTATCAACTAGTGTTAGTCATTTTGTTTATTTACCAATTAGCATGTTTTTAAAAATTAAATTATATTTCTTCATATTTTTCCCAATTATATCATTTGACCTACGTATAAAATTAAATCAAAAACCCTAATTAATCAAAACATTATCCCCTTCATCTCCTCCCCAACCAACCCATAACACCACCACAGTCTCTCTACCAACGCTTGCTACCATTGTCGCTCTCTCCATCATCGCCCTACTATCATCGTCACCCTCTACGCCACACATCATCGCTGTTCCATCCACGCGTCGACGTCGTTAAGGGGTTTCTTAACCCCATTCCCGTCGTTGTCGCTCACAAGCCATGCGTCGTCATCCCTGGAGATGGAAGATGAAACTGAATAGACTTCACGAATATTCAATGAGGACTTTAACACGGTGCCCCTACGACGACGAATTATGAGGACTTTAACATAGTGCTGTCGGGAGATGGACCTACTCTGCTCCCTCCTCCCCCTGCTAACGACTAAGACTTTAACATAGTCCCCAAACACAATTGTTGGAATAAGGACACCTTGTTTAACACAGTGTTCTTTCACATTGTTGCATTTGATACGATGTTTGTAATGGATGCACTGTTTAGTAAAGTTTGTTTTACGCTAGCTTAACCACGTGCCAGCTACAAATGGTACGTCCATTATCGATGATAGCGAACGATGGTCATGGCAAGGGTTGAACGGGGATTAAAGTTGTTGCTTTTGAGGTACTGTTTGCAACAGTGTGCATTTTTACGACATAATCGAGAACATTATATTTACATATTTGTGCACTGTTTATTTCGGGAACGATGACGAGGGACACATGCGCACTGTTTATTCCAAGAACGAAAGAGACAACGATGACGGGTGACGTTGACTACTATAGTAGTTGTAGTGGATAGATTTAGGGTTTGAGATGATTATCACTTATTTTGTATTTTTTTATTTTAAATGAGTACAAATAAGAACATAATTTGAATCAGAGAATTAATTGGAAATAAATTTTTGCAATATGACCTAATCAATAAAGTCAAAAGCAAATAAAATTCGCGTGAATCTTGTCTTTTAAATTTTTCCCCCCATCAATCTTAAAAACAAAATCCTTGTAAAAGATTTCATTAGATCAATGATCAAGATTATTCACAGCACCTACTTAACTATCTTTTACAGTATAAACGATTTTCCGATTATGTTATTGCTATAATAAACTTAGTAGTTTATATATGCTGCTCTCGAGAGACGTCAAACCTAACCATATCATTAGGAAAGGGTTTTTTCAAATTCAATTGATAGTACGAAATACACTCTCTCCGTCCTAATATTTTCGTAACATTCACTTTATGTACGTAAATTTATATTTAATTTATTTTCGTTTGCAACTTCAATTCTCGACCGCACAATGATTTTTTTATATCTTCTATTTTTCTTTTTTTTTTTTTTTTTTTTGCGAGCAACCTTGCATTTATTTCACGAAAGACGATAGAGGACAGCTATCCCCTATTTTACAAAACACTTTTGGCCTATGCTTAAAAACCAACAAGACCATACATACCCCATAACTCATTAAAACTATGACTTACAGTAGCCTCAATTCTCCTAATCACCTTATTTGGTCTCGAATATACAGTTTGAAAAATACGAAAATCCCTCTCCCTCCATACATCATAAAGCATTGCAGCCACCATGCTTCTTCTAAGCTTTGCCAATTGTATTTTTCTAGTCATCGCCCGGCCATACCATACAAAAACACAACATTTGTAGTCATTATTTTATGTCAGTTACATTCAGTGACTACGTCCAAAGATTTCAATACATATTATTATACTCACGGTATAATAATACTCATCATCACACACAATAAATCTAAACGTTATCTTTTACCAAAGTTCTTCACATGCATACGCTCAGTTTTGTCCTTAAATGACAATGAACAGCGTCTTCAAGTCATATAATATAATAAAATTCACATATTAATACATTCCCTTGTGAATATTTGTTCACGTGACGGACTTAAGCATATTTGTTCGTATTTCTTGAAAAACTGTCAGATTAATATTATGAGGTGATGCTGAGCTTTGTACAAGCCTTTAATAGTTATTTTGATTGTTCATGATGATGATTTTATATATTTATCATCATTAGAAGTGTTTATAAATATTTAGAGTTGTTTCAGGGTAAAAAACGATTCATTCTCGAATTCTGTCCAATATGACCCTTTGACACATTTAGATCTATAACTTCTCGTATACACTTTCAAAAATTATTTCGTAAAGTTTTACATAACTAAACTCTATAACCTTTTCATAGAATCAAAGTTTTTATCATGAAATCTTACCAATAATAGTAGTTCATTCGTTCAAATTTGTATTTTTTTGCTAGATCAGACAGTTTGACCTTATTTTATTAATCAACTCATAACTGTTTACATATAATTCCAAATCAAGATTTTTAAACTGTTCTTGAAACTAAATTTCAAAACCTTTTCATTGATATAGAGTTCGTCTTCAAACTCATACTGTGTAATTCTATATCAAGTCACAAAGTCATCCATATAACCAGTTTTTATAGATTAAAATATCCACATATTTTGATTTATATCTTGAGATTCATAACTTCAAATCATGATCTATCAACTTCATTAGAAATTAGACATATGAGATTTCAACATATATTAAAATCAGAATTTATATCAAAGCCTATGATATCCCACAAAATTTCCAATCTTCGGGAAGCTCACCCTCACTTACCACGTGGACGGATGCCTTGTGAAGTGGATGCCTTATGAAGTGTTGCATGTTGATATCAAATCCTCATCGTCTTGATCCTCTCCGTGGATGTCGTCTCCTCTTCATCTTACTTGTCTCCTTGATTCCAAAGGATGATAAGAAGAAGCCGGGGAGAAGACGAGAGGAGTTGAAGAGGGAATAGTGAGGAGAATTATGATGAGAGCGATGAAGAGAAGTGTGGTGGAGAGTGAATTAGGTTAGACAAAGTGAAAGAGTAGGTTAGACATAGTGGGAGAGTGGAAGGAAAAAACAAAGTGGGGTTTTGGAAAAAAAAATCCCATATATTTTTATGAGGGGTTTAATTTACTCGTAATTAAGATATTTTTATCATGATTTTAACAAATAAATTTTATATCTCCGTAGAATAAATTATGACGTTCAATAATATACTATTTTTCTATTTATTGAGATAATAATTTATCATAAAATTTTTGAGATATTACAAAAGCCATCTAAACCAGGTGTCTTAACTTTATGTATATCAAAAAGAGCCAGTTTAACCTCCTCTTTTGTGAAAGCTTTGGTCAGTGAAGTTGCTAAAGTATCTGATACAAGGGGGCCACGAGCTATGAAAGACATATTGAGAGATTCTGATCTGTTCACAGAGGAGCCTAGCAAATTCTGATAAAAAGTAAGAATCTCAATTTATATGCCATCTTTCTCCCTAATGACACTACCATCATCCCGAACCAAATAAGCTATCAAACTTCTCCTCTTTCTCCCTTTCAAAATACATGAAAATACTTGGTATTTCGATCAACGTTTCTAAACTATTCACCCTTCATCTTCTGTTTGAAATAGGCCTCCTTAATATTCGAGAAATCCTTGACCAGTTCACAGCATTTTTCATTTCCACTCTAAGCTTTTTAGAGAAACCAGAGATCATCTCATCTTGAATCAAATGTGGTTTCTCACAAGCACCATTCAGTTTCTGAGATATATCAGTAGAGTACCTCACATGTAAGGAGCTTAAAGGCTTCTTAAGACATTTTAGTTTCTGCATAACTCTATATATGCCACAACCCTGCACTGGAATAGCCCATCCCTCTTTAACCAGATCATGAAATCCCTCAAGTTATGTCCACATATTTTGGAATCTAAAGACTTCTCGCCTTTTGATGTCAAGGAAACCCAAAAAAATAAACAAGATGAGTGATCTGATAAATCTGGGTTAGGAAACCATGCTAGTGAGGCTGGATAATCATTAAACCTTTTCTGATTATCCATTTCTCTATCAAGTTTTATCTTCATCCAAGAATCAATCCGTTACTGGTTGCTCCATGTGAAAAAAATTCCCAGAGCTCCTCAGATCTTTCATACCAATCTTGACAACAAAACCTGCTAGATCATCACAAGGAGACACATCAATCCCTTGATACTCAACCTTCTCTTCTACAGATAAGAAGACATTAAAATCGCCCAAAATCAACCAAGCAGAGTCATACTGACCACCAAAAGCTTCAAGATTCCTCCATAAAGCCAATCTCTGATTACTATTATTCCAGGCATATATTATAGAAGCACAAAAATATTTGCCATCTCTCCAGGACCTCAAGTTGCAGTGGACCATTTGGTCAGATCCATTCAGATACTTGACATCCCAAACATTCTTATCCCACAAACATCAAATTCTGTCATTCTCAGCATGATAGTAGTTATTTAAGAACCCCCATTCTTTAAAGCAACCCTTCATGAATCTAGAAAACTTACTAATTTTAACTCTAGTTTCTAAACATCCCATAAAATAGACTTTATTCTTCACTATAAACAACCTTATTGCTTGTTATTTTTCGGACTTATTAAGGCCCCTTATATTCCATGAGGCAATTCTCATCAAGTGATATCCTCCTTACCACTATCGGCACCCTTATTAATACTCAGTACAACAAATTTCCCCGATGCTGGAAGCATAGGTATGTTAGGGCTAGTCTCAACATGTTTTGCAAACTTACTACCTACATGCCAGCTTTCATCTCTTGGCTCCTTCTCAGATTGTCCCCCTTTCTCACTAGGCACATCATCCCCCTTTACTTGTTGAGGCACACTCACCTGAGCATTCTCTTCCTTTTGAACCACCTTTTCTGAAAATTTTGTCTTCACTTAAGCACAACTATCCTCAGCACTTTTCTTTACCCATACTTGTCTTGTTTTCATTTGTCTAGTACATGATTCCTTCTCATGATCCCAAAAGGCGTATCTCTCACAGCACGCAGGCCTCCATTCATAATGAATTTTCTGAAGAATATGCTCACCACCAGTTCCCACAAACTCAAATTGATCAACAAGCTTCTTATTAATATCCACATCCATAAGAACTCGCGCAAAGGAGATCCTCTCCTTTTTTGCACTGAGCCTATCAGTCCTTATGGGATACCCAACCTATCAATGACTTTCCATCCCCAAAACTCCAAATCTAGGTCCAACAAGTGACTCCATACCGACACTCTCTCAATGCTATCCTTCTCAAAAACAAAATGAGGTAACCAGTCTCGCAACACTGATTCATCTTGATTCTGTCCCTATCCTCCATATCAAAACGAAAAATAAAATATGCCTTACTATGAAGATGGATAAATGGGGTAGCCACCATATTCTAAGCACGCCTAACAAAGTTTTTCATAGTAGAGAACGAAGTCCTTTCACCTAGCACATACCCAATCAGAACAGTTGACCAACACCTATATTCCTCCTGTACCTCGTCCGCATAGATCATTATGTCCTCATTCATCCTACTCACATAGGAGAGATTCGTATCAACCTCAGCAGTTCTGTTCTCACTTGCTTTCGGCCCCCTTTGGTAATCTCAGCATGGGTCGAACGTGAAACAGACCCCTGCATTCCCTTATCAACATCCAAGTCTACCAAATCAGCCCAGCGTTTAGCACTCTTGGCAAGGGTCAACAATCCTTTCTTATCAGTCCCATTCTTATTGACATTATCAACCAGATCAGTTTTCACCATGCCACCATTTACCCTAGTCACATTCCTACTGTCCTGCGCAACTCCTGCATTCACACAGACATCACCCTACACAGCACCCTTCATTGCAGAGTTATCCTTCGTCCTAGTAGTAGTACCCATTGCTGCACTACTCACCATCGCCTCCTTCGCAACATCGCACTTTTGCCCCGCTTTGACACTACTCCCCTCAATCGCCTTCGCAACAACCTCTTTTTCCCCTTACCGTTAGGGTTAGGGATTACCAGAGTCTCCTCGGAGAAAATCTGCTCTGTAATGTTCGTCTCAACCACCTTCTTTTTCCTCCCCATCCCAAGGGTAGTTCAAGGGTTCTCGTCGAGAATCCCCAAATCGGTAATCGAAGTGTATTTTTTTTACATCTTCTTTTATTTTAATTTATATAAAACTTTTCAAATATGAAACCATTATAAATAATTGAAAACAATCCAAGACAACAAAATAATATAAAAATAATAGGATGAAGAAAATATCAATTTGTGCATCGATGGTAATACAAGGGACATGACTTCTTCTCCGACTAACATAGCAAGTTAAATTAAATCAAAATTAATGAAATTATATATTTCTTAGGATTTTATTGTCGTGATCTCAATGCTTTAACTAGAACTGTAAATAAATTGAAAATCAATTTATAAATCTATTTGATCGAACTCAATAAAAACTCAACAACAACAATAATTATTTATATAATCTCATTTATTGATAAGATCTGAGAAATATGCAAGCTTATTATGCAACGGAGGATAAAAACTCACAATGTGTGAAGTCTTTATCAGACCATTCAATCCTTTAAAGAGTGACGATGTGCACAAAGTACAAAGTGCAAGGAAAAGGGTGTTTAAAGTGTACTTGTCAAATTCCAAACTTAAACATGTTACACTCACAATGCATCTCCTCCGCCGCACCCTCACCGGCGCCGCCACCCATCCCCACCACCTCCCTTCCCTCTCCGCCCCCCTCACCACCCCCCCCACCCCCCCCCCCCCCCCCCCCCCCCCCCCC
>JAOVYX010017682.1:0-21694 GCA_035668315.1 Drosera spatulata | reverse complement strand
TTTTTATATAATATTTAAAATTATTTATATATTTTAATGTATATATCAAACATTAAAAATAAATATATATTTGAAATTTATACATTAACATCCACAAAATAAGATTAATATTGAATATAAAAAATATATTTCATAAAAATATCGAAATATATCAAATTATAATATATTTCATTTTTTTCAATTTTTTCGGATTTCAATCTTGTCAACTTTATTTCAAGGTATAATGTTGTATTGCATACATTTGATGTAAATATTTTGGTTTGTTTTATGCATTTGTCATCGAGATCCCCACCGACTGAAGTCCAGGAACGTCGTGAAATAACTATTGCCTATGTCGGGATCACTTTATTCAATTCTTTCTACATCCTCATTATCCTATATCTCTAATCCCGAGATGGTGGTGGGAGAACGCATCCAATGCAGCTCGAGGATGGATCGATAATTATACAGTTCGTCTTCAACTGTGGAATGAGATGATAAAAATCAATCCATGTGGTAGATAATATTTTGGAGGAACGATTGAATAAGATAAATTTATATGTGTTTAAGTATCATTAATATATATTTATTTATAATGTAATGAAATTTTTTTATATTCAATATTGGTCTTATTTTGTAGATATTGATGTGTAGAGTTCAAATATATATTTATTTTTAATGTTTGATATATATATTAAAAATTATAAATGATTTTAAATATTATAGAAGAAAGGACAAATTTGAAAATTGAAAAAAACAAAAATAAATGGGCCCATAGGGGGTGAGTTCGGGGTGATTAGCAGCGTCCTTAAGAGATCACTCACTTTGTCTTATCTTAACTGAACGGCTATTCAGGTTGCATCAAAATAAGGAAAAAAGAAAATATAATATTGACATTATATATTATATATGTTGTTAACGATTAATGGATGATCAAAATTAAATAATTTGAAAATTTTAAAAATAAAAACAGTTTAAAAAAATCTTCATGGTCCAACAACAACCAACTTCCTTTTTAGTTCAAAATATAGTAAATGAAGCCTTTTTTTTTGTTTTTATCTTTTTAATATTTAAAAATATATCAAATCAATTTCATTTGTTGCATTATATCCATTCATTTTTATAGTAGCTCAATTGCTCGCGTTTACTCCATTTGCGTAAAAAAATATTCTTTTTTCATCGAAATTTAAACAAATTCAAAACATATATAAATTCTCCTGTCACATCAAAACGTGTCGTGTTGATTAATATAAGACAAATGAGATATTTATCAAAATACCCTCAAATAATGGGTAGTTCTTTAAACAAAGTGATTACAAGTTCTGATTAGCATTGAAAAAAAGAAAAAAAGAAAAAAAAAAAGGTGTGATTGGCATTGTTCATTATCTCAACCGTTCTGTGTGGGCAAGTAAAGCTTTGCTTTGATGGTCAAATATACGAGAAAGAATGAGCAAGCATATATGGGAAAATATCATCCTTCCAGCCTAACTAGCAGGCCCTACAACATCAGTAGCAAACCAAATTAGCAAACCAAATTAGTTTCGCCTTGGACGCACCATGAGATTCATTTTCTTAGGGATATTATGTGGATGCAATGCAACAATGGCCCAGCTTGAAGGATCTGGAATATCAGACGCAGGCACAAACTAATACTAGTCCATACCCACACAAACTAATCCAAGTATGTAATTTCGTTCAACGAGCAACCTCATGAATCATGTAGGTGCCTCAACTCAGCCATAATGTACATGGATGCAAGAGAGAGCATATTAGTGTATAAAGAAAAGCTCGAGATTCGTATTCTCGACAATGGTAACCAGAAAAGAATAGACACGATCAGTGACACCAGTTTGACCTTCTGGACAGGGGAAATACAAAACCTTGTAAGAAAAACAAAGAATCGGGATGAGGAAAGGACGACAGCTTGGTTCTCATTGGGTAAAATGAGAGGGTCACGATCTTCTATTAACTTCGTTGATTTGATGATGTCTCCAGTTTAAATTTGTCGATGTTCAGGCATATACCACCATCTCTAACGGTTACCATATCCCTGCCTGATTAGTCTCTATTACATATGGCATGTACCCTTCTAGAATTATATGTCGCCTATTCAGCGAGATTGTAATCAGTCCAAACTAGGAAACTCTTGTATTACAAATAGTCCTACACTTGAGAATCAATACAAGGTGGAAAAGTTCATCAAAGCATCTTTGCTAATAGTGGAAGAACATCCCTTGCCACAGTTGTGTAACTGCATCATAAAGCAAGCCCCACAAGGGAAACTAAGAAATTACAGAGAAACAACAGGAAAATGCTGGTGAGGCAATGCTCCGATTTTCAGATTACGAATCAATGGACTATTCGACTGTTTATGTTGCATCCCGTCTTTTCAAACCTATCCAAAGGAAATCATGTGACGTTATCACCATTGAGGCCCACACGACCCATCAAGATTTAAACGACTAACCAAATTTAGGCATAAGAAACAAATGAAAATATCATCAACACTAATCTCCCAATCATTCAACTTACAAAAATTATATAATACAATATTTACTAATAACCCAAAATGAATTGTTATTTTTACACAACTAGGTGGTTGGTATATGCATTGCATCCTTACCACTAACGTGCCTCGCTGCTATACATCATACTTGCAAAGAAAAGAAACAAGAAAAAGAAAATTAAGTAATCGTGATCTAAAAGAGCTCAATAACATACGGTACCCATATTCAGGGGATTTGTGAGAGTGAGAAAAGAAGAAAAAATGATCACTTAGATCTTTTTATTCCAATATACTGGAATCAACACCAATCAGATAGAACAGAACAGTCTATAAAATCAACACACAAATTTATCAGTCAGTCATAAACATAGAGAAGAACTATCATAAAAACTAGAAGCATAGAACCATCAAACAGTGATAAACACCCGTATATACAGAAGTCAAAGGCATATGACTATCAAACAGTCATTGAAACACGACAACATAGATCGTAACTGACTCCCAACACCCACACCATCACCAGATCAACCAAAATGACAACACCAGTCTCAGAGTGTGATCTGACTCATATAAACAATACCCAGAGCATGTCAGAACTCAGACCATACATTTATGACTTAAGTCAAACACCTTTTTCCTTTACTTTTCATTGCATGGGTCACCCGATAGGGAGACCAAACTCTCTCTGGAACCTTGGATCTCCTACAGTGAGTTTCTCAGCAAAGCAAAACGATCTTCCTAGATCGTTGCATGCATACAACGAAGATACGGGCTCATATCCCCCTGGCCAGTCCAATACACACAAGCATGTCTAGTCATAGTGTAACATAACCAACCATCGATGCAGATTCCAACCACTCTGTACCATGCACAATCCCAAGCAATATTCCACATCATTCACTGCACACAGAACTCAACACCCAGCACATCAAATCCAAAACATAGAACCTACTTTTCAGTACACAGCACAAAGAACATAGCACATAAAACCTTGGGCCTAGCACCCAGCTCATAACACCATTTAACAACACCTAGCGTTTTGTAATCACAATATTTTAAGTAAATCACGACTCGTGACTACGTTGTACGGATTTCAATGCACATAAATATACTTTCACCTATGTTAACTTCCACTTTAACGAAATCTAAACGTTATCATCGAGTTAAACAGAATCTAAACGTTACCTCTATACAATCCTTCACTAGTACCCGATTGCTTTGTCTTTAATATCAAATTGCAACATCTCCTTGTCCTATCATAAAATTAAGATACAAGTTAATACGTTCACATTATGTCCTTACTAATTTTATGAATTTAAACATGCTAACTATATAAATATGGACATTAGTTATTAAACATTTGTAGTGATGTTCCTCTCTATATATAGTTCCATAAGAATATTCCATTCTTAGTAAACACACATTTTCATTCATTTTATAATTCTCTCTCCTTTGTTTCCTTTTCTCTCGCGAAGCTAGTTAGAAGGGCATACACACTCTCTCTTCTATAATGAAAATCTCCCTTTTCAACCTTCCCACTCATTGATCTCCTTATTTTAACAGAAATATATTACAACACTCCTCTTTTCCTTTCACATTTTATTAAAATTATAGTGAAGGAGCAGAGTTCTTTATTGTGTTTGCAAAGGAACACAACATAAGGGGCGCGGGTCTGTTTACAGTGCAACGAGGTTTTGGACCGGTGCGAGATCGATTCAAGATTCGGTTCGTGATTTATTTTTATCTCTTAATTTATAAGTCTATAAATATTTCATGTATCAGATTTATTAGCATGCGGGTTTCAAAGAGATAGAAAATGACTGTTTAGGGTTTGAGCGAAATAAAAGATGAGATTGAGTGAGTTTGAGAAGGACCATCATTGTAATTGCGTGATTCGATTAGTGGATTGTTTTTTGTGAGGATTTTTCTCCTACTGATCGGGTTTTCTCACGTTAAATCTCATGTGTTGTCGTTCCAATTCTTGTTGGTCTTGATCGTTGTTTGATTGTGGTCTTTGGATCTATCGGATTTTCGGGTCTAATTCATAACAAGTAGTATCAAAGCTTCAGGTTGTGTCACACAGAGAAAAATTTGAATCTTTGAGGGGAAAGAATAGACATTTGGGATAAAGGTCGTATCTTTGAAGGGAAAGATTGAAACTTTTCGGAGTTAGCAAGTTACGCAGACGAGAAGATGGTAAATACGATGAAGTTCAAAATCGAGCCATTTTATTGGAGGACGAACTTCAATATCTGCCAAAGTACGATCAAGGATATCTTAGACTATCGAAGGTACATAAAGACGAAAAAGTCCGTTGGCACGAAGGAGGAAGATTGGAAGGAGATGGAGGAGAAGGTGACAGCTACTACTCGCTTGAGTCTCGCGTCAAAGGTGAAATACCAGGTTTTGACGAAAACTTATCCCAAGATATTGTGGGAGAAATTAGAGAAGATCTATATGTCGAATTCGTTATCAAACCATCTGTCACTAGAGATTGATCTGTATGATCTGGAAAAGAAGGACGGTATGGATTTGAACGATCACTTGTCTGAGTTCAACAGCTTGTTGACCCTGTTGACCAGTTTAGAAGTAAAGATAGATGTTGAAGATCAAGCCTTGATCTTATTGAAGTTGCTTCCCAGTTCCTATCCTGCGCTCAAGACAACTCTACTTGTTGGGAGAGACAATTTGAAGGTTAAAGATGTGATTTTTGCGGTGCTTAATACAAATAAATTGAATCCAATTCCAGTCAATGAAAGAGAAGGCTTAGTAGGGAGATCCAAGTCTAAGAGGAGGTCGAAAGACAAGACTCAGGAGGAATGCTTCAAGTGCGCGACATAAGACGAGACACTACGTGATGAAGTATCCGGAGAACAAGAACAGAGGGAAAAAATTGAGTTCTGCGAATGTAGCAGAAGGGAACCATGACAACAATGGAGAGCTCTACATGATCTCAGATTTATCGGATCTCTAGAAAGATTCTACGACAAAAAAAGATATTGATTCTGAATAGTTTGTTGATTCAGGATGTTCTTCCATGTTTACCAGAGTAGAGATCTTTTTCACAAGTTTATGCCCAGTAGTGGAGGTTCCATACGGGTGGATAATGGTGAGACATGCAAGGTCTTTGGAATAGGTACAATCAAGATCAAGATGTTTGATGGGACTGTTCGTATTTTGGAAAGTGTCAGATTTTTTCCTTGTGTGAGAAAAAATCTAATCTCAGTTGGTCACTTGGATTTCAAGTGTTGTAGGATATCTGTCAAGGGTGGAGTGGTGAAGATATATAGAGATGCCATGATCGTGATGAAGGCTCAAAAGTTGGACAACCAATTTAGGTTGATTGGGAACACGGTTGTGGAAACAAAGCTTCGAGGATAGTCGTATAAGAGCCAAGACGGAAGCCTACGTAGGAGTGTCAGGAAGTCGAGGGATGGTTCAAGTGACATGGTCTCAGGAGGTTCGCGTACAGATGATGAAGTTCACATTAGTCATCGGGGGGCTATCAGATTTGGTGAAGCCAAAGTCGGGAAGTCTAGATACGTGAGAGGCTCGGATAGCACGCATGGAAGGTAAAGCACAGGTGGTACGGATTACGAGGGGCTCGGATAGCATGCATCGCAGGTACAAGTTCCAAAGATCAGTGGATGACTGTAACATCACGAGATTCACGTCATGTGACACATGACGTTATGCTGTCACGAACCCGGTTAATGACAAGACTAAATAAACCAAACGAATTTAAAGGTATATAGAGTCAAGTTTTCCGTTCATGCTGTTTAGCTGATACAAATTCAGTTTACAATCATAGGGTGAAAGTCATTAAGTTACACAGTTTGTGACATGACTAGTATATCGCATATATTACATATCCAAAATGATTATAGTTTCATTACAACATCTCCAAAGACACATAAGGGACTACAATCTTCACTGATCATCTGGTAACTCACCTGCAAACGGAATACATAATCCGTGAGTACGAAACTCAGTAACCTAGAATATATGTTTCACATTTGCAGGGTACTCCCCCGACTATGACGAATTGATGAGTACCAGTAAAATGTTTATACTTTCTAGAAAAATAGGTATGCCATATCACGCGTGGATATTTGTATGATTTCATGTTTTCTTATGTTCATTTTTGTGTTAGCATGGGCCCATGCGTAACGCCCCAATTTTTAAGTCATTTTCTGAAAACCCTCGTGGCATTACTGCCGTTAAGATCCCACAAATCCTTGTCAGACAATTCAACTTAACTCGATTTAGAATAAATCCAAATGGAAATACACTTAAAGTATTATCAAAATAGATCCACAAGTTTACTTATTTATTACATATTAAAGCAGTAGAAACTTAAAAATGTTGTCCCAATCATTAATATTACAAACAGGATTATGGTTTAATCAAAATCCATTTTCAAGACTTGCATCTGAAAAGATGAAAATCAAGAAAAACAACGCCGTGAGCTATACGAGCTCAGTAACGTGCCAGCCTCCTTTTCAGGGAAGCACAAAAAGGAAAGAAGAGAGAACAATCTGTCCTGAAACCACAACAAAATCAGTGATGCAATTAACATTCATGACAGACCACAAATACCCTCCTTTTAACACTATGACCTTGGCCAAACATGTAAATCCATAACTTCTTTTAGAAGCTTAAAGTCCGGGGGTCACTCGAAATAGGGGATCAACCTGTAACAACGCCCAAAGATTTCTTTATATGTCACGATAAAAAAATATGTGTGTAAATATTTTTATTGTTAGTATTAATTATTATGAGAAAATGATATGATTGAAAATATTTTACAACAAAAAATCAAGTTGCCAAAAAGAAAAAAAGTCAAAAAATTTTATATCACATACTACACAAGTTGATTTGATTCATGGTGTGACACGATTAATTTGATAATTAATCATTTTTGTAAAAAAAAATAGAATAAATATCATTATAATTTCATATAGATTATATTATACAAGACATATACATTCATACTATTTATCTAAAAGAAATTTTATGAAAATATTTAATAGCATTATCAAATATAAATGAAAATATTTGCTAGCATTATTTTTGCACTCATACTTTTCGTATATTTATTTCATTTTATCAAGTTAATTTATGGATTTGATCATTGATTGGATAAAAAGATGCAAAATTCATTCTATGATAAAAAAATTATCTTGATTTTTACGTGAAAGTTTTTTATAATAAGATTCAACAGAAAAATACCATGAATTATATATATTTCAAGAATTTATTAAATATCCTCCTTAAGATCAAAATAATTTCAAAAAAATATATAATAATATATACGTAATCAAAAAAATATTGACGATATCAAGATAAATAATCCTATAAATTATCGATTTATAAATAATCAATTTATAAATAATTAATCATTTATAAGATTAAGATATTTTTCGAATATCGTACGAGTGACACATTAGTTTGACAAATTACATAGATATGTTCGTTTCCTTTACCGTGGACCCACCATGGGATTTACTGTGATTTCTTTGCAAATTATGTTGATAAATTCAAACAATGAATTGGATCCTCTGATGTCAAAGAAGAACAAAGGTGTTGTGCACCACTGTTAACCCTTGGATGTAGAAGCTCTATTTTTCCGGTGGAACATCTTTGTTGTCCTTCGTTGACATCCAAGTTCATAAAGGAATGATGCAGCTTGAAGAATCTGGAGTACCATAGACAAAACTAATCCGAGTATGTAACTGAATCAGCATAACAACCAAAAGGGGGATAAAAACAGCAATCCTGTATCAAATGAAGACTGCTTGTATATACTGCGGCCCATATTTTGAAACTATAGCTCAATCGGCAACCTCATGAATCATGTAGGTGCTTCACCTCGATAGTATTTTAACACAGACTATAAGGAGCATATTAGCATATAACGAAAAGCTCAAAGAGTAGCACTCTTAACCGCGGTGACTGAAGAACAGGCATCACTGGTCTCAACTCCGAGAGAGGGGGATTCCGAAGCCATGTAAGCGATACAAATGAATCAGGAAGAGGAAGGGTTGACAGCTTGGTTTTCATTCGGTAAAACGAGGTGGTCACGACCCTGTATTAACTTCGCTGATTTGATGATGTCTCCTGTTTTGATCCGTGGAAGAACATCCCTCCCAACAGTTGTGTAACTGCATTATTAAAACAGGGAACACCTGAGGAGAGGTATTAAGGACATCCATTATAGAAAAATTTAGCAAGGGGAGTGCTGGCTAAAATCAGCATGCTTTTCTCAAATTGAGGAATTTGTCCTATGCCTAATAACAGCATAAGGTTGGTCTGCCATCGCAAAAGTAGCTGATGCCAATGGAGACCTTGCCAAGGTGACTGGTTTTTATCCCACGGCTATTCTGTGTGACCAGAGGCGACACAGCAGGCATAGGGCTCCTCGCCCAAGGGAATGCTCTGAATTTTCAGATCCAGGAATAAGGGACTGTTCGACTGTTTTACTTATTTCTTGTCATGGAGAGCTCTGAATTAAAGGAGAAAAATCTTCTCTCGCCCATACTCTGATTAAAATGAGTGAAGGTTCTTGGACATACTCGAAGACAGAGAATTGGCCTTCATCGAAAGATGTTCCTCCTAAGCCAGACTGCAAAAGTGTGTCCCGTGAGAGAAAACATCAATTCAGCAAAGGTTATGGCACCAATAAATCATACCAGGGTGCAGTTCAGTGAAAGGTGTTAAACAGATCATACTTACATTCCTTTTATCATATAGGTAGAAGAAAAATTGATTCGGAGACGAGAACTCTTCAGAAACATCACTATGAGCCATTGCAACAGCTCCATAGACGGACAGGGGAAGTACGGGTAGCTCGCCATCCTATCCCAAGAAAAAAGGAGTTAGATATAAGTGACTTTTAACAAGAGAATAATCACACAACAGAGTTCATTAGATGACATGAATTACCTGGACGCTTAACCTGGTTTTATATAAAGGTTCGAATTGCACGGATGGCTTTATTTCTAGAGGAACGCTGTATCCAGAGTTCCTATCAAGTTTGTTATCAGAGAGAATTGCTTGGTTGGCACAGTTGAGTTTTGTACCATCATACACGCCATCAATCACCTGAAGCAACACAAAAAGCCATTTCATGAGCAGCCACGAAAACGCTTGAAGAAAAAGGAAGCCAATATGGTCATTTCTTACAAGGACGCAACATCTATCTTAAAGGTCTAAACTCTCATGGGTCACTAGTGGTCATCGCAACCACATGCTTTAAGTAAATCCTTAAGGGTAGATTCAAGGTTGGCATTTCAAAGTTTAAATAATTGGCTCGCTAAAAAGTTGCTCCTAAGAGTTCCATTTCACCCGTGGAGCATACTTTCTTCCCCAATGATTGTCCATTGAAATGGTGATGAAACTCAACAAGGCTGAGCAATGATAGTTGGACGTTAAAATGAGCTAGACGCGACTACAAGAACCATTGGCAACCGAGATTACATGATTACCAAATCATTACAGCTGGAAAAGTTGGAGTGAATGTTCAAGTACCTTACCAATTTTGCGAAGTTCCCTGCCGTTAACGGTGCTGAATATCCATCTATAACAACCTGAAAGCAGAGAGCATTAATCATCCAGCATAGGTACATCAGGAGAGAAAAGCAATGGGCGTCACAAACTGTTGACGAGATATGCATTCAGATATATAAACAAGTAAATATCAAACATAGTTGAATTATCATACCATACAAGAAAGAGACAAATCGATGCTTAAAGTAAATCATCATCTTTCTTATCATCCTATCATGATTGTGTTGTGTTTAGGTAAGCATGCATATGCATGCTGACACGCTCCCATGATTAGATAACAAAAAGTACCCTTTTCCTCAGACTCTAGCTTCTCTTACCTGATGGAACTACCATCGATGAAAAAGAAACCAAAGTGCCACCGAAATGTGGAGGGATCGCCTTTTACCTGAATAGTGGCTGTAGATTTAGCTTTGCCTCTAGATTGGGGAGTAAACGCAGTGCCATCTCCTTTCTCTATCGTCAATTCAACAGTTGCTCTCCCGTTTAGCCTGAAAAAAAAAAAAGAAGAAGAAAAAGAAAAGTGGACTTCAACCAAAGATACTCGGACTATTAATAGAAAAGTAGGAAAGACCATGCAACGAGCAGCTGCTTTTTTGTCCTGCAGGTCACCGAGGATGAGATCACAAGTAAATCGAATACACATCAATTCACATGCCACAACATGGATCAACCAAAAGTTTGTCTTCTGTTGATGGCCCCTCTTCTATTTTCTTTTTTAAGAAACTCATAACATAAATAATTCTTTTACAATAAACTTGGCATCTTCATGTTATCTACCACAATTGCTAAGCTGGTTCCATAATCTTCCAAGAAAATATTTGAAGGAATCCACAAGCAATGGCAATGCTAAATTGGAACTTGGAATTTTAGAAGTCTACTTCTTGTGGATAATTACAAATAATTGTCTTGCCATCCAATCCAGGTCAAACTAGATTAATTGAACATAGTATGCACCATAAAAAAATGAACATTGTATACAGTCACAAGGACATTTATTAATTGCTGAAAAAATCAGCATAAAGCAATAAAACTAGCTGTTAATTAGTTATAATCCATAAAAAATATCACAAGTAACTCAACAGTAAAAAACATCACAATAAGTACCTCAAAAAGTACTTGGGACACCTACCTAGGATAATCCATATATTGTTGAGGCAGCAAAAAAGACAACCCTGGAGCCTGTGATCATAAAGAAGTATCAGATTTTCGTGGGCATATGCTACAGAGGATCCAAAAGAATTGTTCCGTATCAAAGGAAAACAAGAGGACTTATCAAGGAACAAGCTCGTACCAACTCTCAAATCACACGTGATTTTGAATAAATAATAAACCCCAAAAATGAGACAACTTAGTCCCAAATCCCAGTTCAATAACTTGTCATAATAAACTAATTACAGGTATATCATTTTTAATTACTGGTATATCATTTCACTACAAAGCTGCATACTATTTTAAAGTATTTGATGCTTTCTGTGATCCAATCCTATATAAGCTGGTGTATGTGAATGCCGCAACTGTGAGTACCTGTAGCAATTCCAGTGCGGCAACAGTATCCAGTGAAGCAGCAAGTCCTGCGGATAATTTATCTGGGTCCTTATCCTTAATACTTTGCAAACCATCCTAGGAAAAGGAAAAAGAATCTTGTTAGGAGACGAGAAAAACATGCACCTATGTCATGCCATGTAGCTTTTCTGAATTCCCTTATTTATTTATTTATTTCTGTGATAATGTATTAGTTTAAAATAGGGATACTGTCAAAAGGCTACCATAGAACATCCACTTACAAAAAAGAAAGTCTAATACACAGTAATATTTTCCCTCTACAAGCAAAGCCGCGAAAAAAAGGTAAATACCTTGCCATCAACAAGAGATGCATGTAATTCAGAACCACTTCCCCTTAGATCTGTAGGTATACTTGCCAAGATTGACTCCTTTTCATCCACCGCTATCTGAAATAGAGAGTATCAGAGTACAAGGAAGAAAACATCATTTAAATGGTAAAACAGTATTGCTTATATTCATCATCATTCATTCAATAACACCTTAAATTTTGAAGGGAAATTTCCTTTCAAGTTGCACAATTTCAGTGATTCATGATGTAAGTCAAAATGATTCATGCCTTTCCCTAGGAGCCCTTTTCCTCGCTTCCAATACACTAACTCGAAGACCATATATGGGCTTCTAGATCCCTGGTGCCGCCTCATAGCATAAAGGTAAATGAAACGTTCACAAATTGCAGGACACCAAGAAGAGGGTCTTGAAGAGTATAAATGCATGTAAACATTGCAAGATAAGCTGGATGAAATGTTCAGATAAGTGCTTTCCACAGTATAATAACAGCGTTCCACTTGAAGCGGCCAAAGTATTGTTGTCCCTTTCTAGTGAGGCACACATAAAAAAAGGATAGACACTAACAAAAGGAAAAGAGACACAAGCAACAAGAATCAGGAAATTGAAAGAAGCAAACTAACATGTGTGACAAAATGTATGGGCGAATCGGCAAAGACGGCAAACGTGAATTCGAGAAAATGCGTAAAGTTTCATCAATTGTCTACAAATAGGCTTGGGTCGCAGAAAACAAAGACATCACACCGAAAAACACAAAAACATCAGAAGTGAGAGAAATACTTAGTTTTTGGTATTGAGTGGTATCCTATATGGATATATTTTTATCTCGTTAGAGAAACAAAATTACTTAAAGTTATCCTGGTGATTGTAATCCTCTAACTGAGTCTAGACACGAAATTTGTAATCCCTCTTTAGTACATATTTTGATAGCGCAATGGTCCCGTGGTTTTTATCCATTTTATTTTTTAGGGGATTTTTCACATAAAAATCTTGATGTCAACTCTATTTATTTCGGGTTATTTATTTATTCCGTTTTAATTGCACGATAAGAAAAAAGCGTCTGGGCAAATTTTCGCTGCATCTAACACCAACTTTTTCCAATAGAGTAGTATCAGAGCTCTGGTTCATTTAATCGGAGAACGGTCCTATTACTGTGCAAATTAAAATGGAAATCGGGAGTCAGCATTGGAGACATGATCCGACTGACCTCATCAAACTATTTGATGTGGAAACCCAGAATGAAAGATATCTTTTACTGTAAGGATTTGTACGAGTCAATCGTAACCGAGGTGAAACCCGCTGACAAAGAGGAAAAAGATTGGGAGTTATTGCAACGCAATACTGTTGATGTAATCAGACAATACATCGACCAGAGTGTCTTCCAACATGTGGTCAATGATGTCAACGCTTTTGTCCTATGGGAAAAGCTCGAAGCAATGTACCAGAGAAAGAATACGATGAATAAAACTTTCATGATGAGGAAGCTAGTAAAGTTGTAGTTCAGAGACGGCCGCAGTGTAACAGAGCACCTGAATGATTTTCAAGGTATCGTCAATCAATTGACAGGTATGAGGTTAAAATTTGACGATGAAGATAGCTCGGAGACACTAGTGGTGTCATTGAGCAACTCCGTTCCTGAAGAGAAGCTCGCGAAGAACATAGTAAAAGAGAGTATGCTAAACGAGGAAGCCAGGAGGAAGGAACTCAGCCCGTCCAGCTCATCCGATGTCTATGTGACGAAGTATCGCAGACGAAGGAAAAGAAGGACTTTGCAGCAAGACGACAAGCCCGGGGGGAGATCAAAGTCCCAGAATCGGAAAGGTTTCACTTGTTATTATTGTGGCAAGCCATGCCACAAGAAGAACGAGTGCAGGAAGTTCAAAAGCAACACGATGCAAAACAAGGTCGCTAAGGGAGAGCCAAATAACAAGCCAGGCACTAATTTTGTTGCAACCATGGATGAATCGTATCTCTACTTGGATAGCGATTCCATCAATCTCACTAGTCCATACTCAGATTGGATGGTAGATTCTGGTACCTCATTTCAACTTACTTCGCATATTGATTTCTTTTCATCTTACAAAAATGGTGACTATGGTCTTATGCGAATGGGAAATAATAAGACATTCAGAATAATGGGAGTTGCAGATATTTGGTTGCAAACCAATGCAGGGTTTCAGGTTACTCACCGGTTATCATACATGTGCCCGACATTCGACTGAACTTGATTTCACTTAGGATGATTGATGTTGAAGGTTACACTTCTTATTTCTCTGATGGGAAGATGAAGCTCTCGAAGGAATCTTTGCTAGTTGGTAAAGGAACAAAGCAAAGGACGTTATACCCCACGCAGGCATATCAAAGGAGATGTAAATGCTATTGAGATATCCTCCTTGATTGAGCTTTGGCATAAGAGACTTGGTCATATCAGCGAGAAGAACTTGCAAAACATTGCACGTAAGCAACTCCCATCTAACGTGAAAGGTATTTCTCTAAAGTCTTGTGTAGATTGTATTGTTGGTAAATAACACAAAGTATCGTTTCTTTCTTTCTATCCACATAGAATAAAGGATATACTCGACCTTGTGCATACAGATGTCTGCTCTATGACAGAGATATCTATAGGTGATGCATACTATGTTGTTACTTTCATTGATGACCATTCTAGAAAGGTCTCAGTCTGTGTTTTGAAAACTAAAGATCAGGTGCTAGACATGTTCAAGGAATTCCATACCAGAGTGGAAAGACAAACCAAAGGAAAGCTCAAGTGCGTTGTGCGTTAGAGCAGACAATGAAGGCAAATACAGAGGTCCGTTCAAGGAATACTGCAGGAAGCACAGCATCAAGCTTAAGAAGACAATTCCCAAGACACTTCAGCAGAATGGAGTCGCGAAAAGAATGAACAAAAGCATCTCAGAGAAGATCCGATCTATGCTCTCTCATGCGAAGCTCCGTAAATCATTTTGGGGGAGACGTTGCTGACATTTGCTTACTAGATCAACCATTCTCTTTTCAATCCTTTGAATCGTGATATTCCAAAAAGGATTTGGAGAGGAAGAAACGTGTCTTATTAGCACTTAAAGCGTTTGTGCGCATCCCAAAGGATGAACGCTCTAAGCTTGATGATAAGATGAAATAGTGTATATTTCTTGTCTATCCTAGTGAAGAATTTGGTTTCAGGTTATGAGATCCAACAGGCAGGAAGCTCATTCAAAGCAGAGATGTTATCTTCTTCGAAAAATCACAGCATTGAGGATATCGAGAAGCCTGGGAAGTCCAGAGCGCCAGAAGATGTCCTAGTGAACTTAGATCCACTTCCTCCTCCGGTACAGGAAGTCCAGGGGGAAGATATGCAGGATGATCACGGTGATGAAAAATCTGGTGTTGATGTTGATAGCCCAGAACCATTAGAGCTGCAGGAAAAACTAGCTCCAATACAACCACCAACACAACAAGGGACGTGACACTCTATGAGAGAACGCAAACCATCCACTCGATATCCTGATACAGAGTATGTGAAGCTAACTAATGGGGGAGAACCAGAAAGTTACACGAAAGCCATGTCAAATCCACATAGCGATCATTGGTCGTAAGCCATGCAAGAAGAGATGAAATCCTTGTATGAGAATCACACATTCGAGCTGGTGACATTGCCGAAAAGAAAATGCGTATTGAAGAACCGATGAGTCTACCGCTTGAAGACCGAAGACAAACCCTTACAACCACGCTACAAGGCTTGGTTCGGAAGAAAGGTATTAACTTTGATGAAATTTTCTCTCCAATTGTTAAGATATCTTCTATCAGAGTTGTGTTGGGATTGACGGCCAACATGAACCTCGAGATTGAACAACTTGATGTGAAGACAACTTTTTTCCACGGTGACTTAGAGGAGGAGATATACATAAAGCAACCTAAAGGGTTTCAGGTTGAAGGGAAGGAAAACCTCGTTTGCAGGTTGAAGAAGAACCTGTATGGTTTGAAACAGGCACCTCGACATTCGCACTGAAAGCTCGAGTCTTTATGATGGACAATGGGTACAAAAAGACGTCATCAGATTCTTGTGTCTTCATTCAACAGTTCGTCGATGATAAATTCATTATCCTACTGTTCTGTGTTGAGATCTGTTGATTGTCGGTCAGGATACTTTGAAGAAAGCTCTCAGCAAATCCTTTGCGATGAAGAACTTGGGTCCCGCTAGACAGATTCTTGGAATGCAAATCTCCCATGATAGAAAGAACAGGAAGCTGTGACTGTTGCAGGAATGATACATCGAGAAGGTGTTAGAAAAGTTCAACATGAACAAATCCAAACAAGTTAGCACTTTACTTGCAGGTCACTTTAAGTTAACAACGAAGCAGTGTCCCTCGAGTGGGACAGAGAAGCAAGAGATGTAAAATATTCCATATACTTTAGCTATCGATGTATGCTATGGTATGTACCAGAATAGATATTGCCTACGCAGTTGGAGTCGTTGATAGATTCCTTTCTAATCCATGGAAAGAGCATTCGACAGCAGTTAAATGGATTATGAGATAGCTTAGAGTTACGTCTAAGCTATGTTTATGTTACGATCAAGGAAAACCTATATTGGATGCTTATACAGATGCAGATATGGCTAGTGACTTCGATTCTCGCAAGTCTACCTCGGGTTATGTGACAAACTTTTCAGGGGAGCAGTATCATGGCAGTCAAAGCTATAGAAGTGTGTTGCTTTGTCTACTACAGAGACGGAGTATATCACACCCACTGATGCTAGCAAGGAAGCGCTTTGGATGAAGAATTCTTGCTAGAGTTAAGATTACAACAGGACAAGTATAGACTCTATTATGATAATCAGAGTGTTATTCATCTTGTCAGGAATCCGACCTTTCATTCTAGGTCGAAGCACATTGATGTGAGATAATACTGGATACGTGATGCACTTGATCAAAAGCGTTTTCAACTTGAGAAGATCTATACTGATGCCAAGGGGTCAGATATGATAACGAAGATCTTACCCATAGAGAAATTTGTTTTCTGCAAATAGCAAGCGGGTATGACAATGGTCCCCACTATTCGGAAGAGGGAGAATTGATCGTGGTAGTTCCTTTTGAAGTGGGGCACTCATAAAAGAAGGATAGGCACTAACAAAAGGAAAAGAGACGCAAGCAAGAAGAATAAGGAAATTGAAAGAAGCAACTAGCATATTGTGTGACAAAATACATTAGCAAATCGGCAGATACAACAACCGTGAATTCGTGAAAATGCGTAAAGCTTCATTAATTGCCTATAAATAGGCTTGGGTCGCAGAAAACAAAGGCATTACACCAAAAAACACAAAAAGTACACCAGAAGAGAGAGAAATACTCAATTTTGGATATTAAGTGATATCCTCTACGGATATATTTTTATCTCGTTAGAGAAATAGAATTATTTAGAGTTATCCTGGTGATTGTAATTCTCTAACTGAGTCTAGATACGAAATTTGTAATCCCTTTTTAGTAGATATTTTGGTAGCGTAATGATTCCGTGGTTTTTATCCATTTTATTTTTTAGGGGGTTTTCCACATAAAAATCTTAATGTCGACTCTATTTATTTTGGGTTATTTATTTATCCCATTTTAATTGCACGATAAGGGAAAAGTGTCTGGGCAAATTTCCGTTGCGTCTAATATCGATTTTTCCCAACAAAAATAATCTTCAACTCTGATACTAGGTCTGTTGGAAAAAATCGGTGTCAGACGCAACGAAAATTTGCCCAGATACTTTTTCCTTATGTGCCATTAAAACAGGATAAATAAATAATCCGAAATAAATAGAGTTGACATCGAGATTTTTACGTGAAAAACCCTCCAAAAAGTAAAAGGGGTAAAAATCACGGGACCATTGCGATACTAAAATATCCACTAAAAAGAGATTATAAATATCATCCATAGACTGTGCCAGAGGATTACAATCATCAAGATAATTCTCAGTAATTTTTTCTTCTCTAACAGGATAAAAGTATAACTGTAGAGGACATCATTCAATACCCCAAAATGGGTATTTATCTCACTTCTGGTTGATTTTATGTTTTTGTATGATGCTTTTGAGAAATTCCTCCTGCCTATTTATAGATGTTACTAAAGATTTCACCACCTTGATTTGTTGTTTCCGTCCCGCATGATGTTGAAGCTATCAATGCTCATGCATGTTGTCATACAAACATACAAATTGCGAGTTGGTTTCTTCTTTCTCTTTTCCTTTTTGATATAGACACTTCTTCAACTCTCCCGAATTCTCTTCTACTTTAGTACATCTCTTTTGTTAGTGTAGGGTCCCACGGAGGGAAATCCCACTAACAATTCTCCCCCTTCCGAACGGTGGGGACCATCGTCACATCCGCTTGTTGTCTATAAAAAAAACTTTTTCATAGGTAAGATCTTTGTCATCATATGTGACCCATTGACGTCACATGGATCTTCTCAAGTTGGAATCGTTTTCGATCCACCGTATCACGTATCCAATGATATCTCACATCAATGTGCTTTGACCTAGAATGAAAGGCTAGTTTTCTGGCAACATGAATAGCACTCTGATTATCACAATAGAGTTTATACTTGTTCTGTTATAATCCCAACTCTAACAAGAAGTTTTCATCCAAAGCACTTCCTTGTTAACTTTAGTGGTTGCGATATATTCTGCCTCTAGTAAACAAAGCAACACACTTCTGTAACTTTGACTGCCATGATACTGCTCCCCCCGCGAAGGTTGCCACATAACCCAAGATAGACTTCCGAGAATCTTTATCTTCGGCCATATTTGCATCTGTATAACCCTCTAATACAGGTTTTCCTTGGCCATAACATAAACATAGCTTAGATATACTTCTAAGATATCTCAGAATCTATTTAACTGTTGCCCAGTGCTCCTTCTCCGGATTAGAAAAGAATTGACTCACAACTCCAACTGCGTAGGCAATATCTGGTTTGATACATACCATAGCATATATCAAACTAGCAATAGCTGAAGCATACGGAATGCTTTGCATCTCCTGCTTCTCTGTCTCAATTGAAGGACACTGCTTTGTTGTTAACTTGAAGGGACCTGCAAGTGGAATGCTAACAGGTTTGAATTTGTTGATGTTAAACCTTTCCAATACTTTATTGATGCATCGTTCCTGTGATAGTCCTAGCTTCCTGTTCTTTCTATTATGGGAGATTTGCACTCCAAAGATTTGCCTAGCGGGACCTAAATCCTTTATTGTAAAGGATTTGCTAAGAGTTTTCTTCAATGTAGCGATCTTCTTAGTACCCTGATTGATAATCAGCATGTTGTCAACAAAGAACAGTAGAATAATGAAGTTATCATCGACGAACTTCTTAATGAAGATGCAAGAATCTGATGACGTCTTTTTATACCCAATGTACACCATAAAGGACTCGAACTTTTGATACCACTGTCGAGGTGTCTGTTTCAAACCATGCAGGCTCCTCTTCAATCTGCAAACGAGGTTCTCCTTTCATTTGACCTGAAATCCTTCAGGCTAGTCTGATATCAGTCTGTTGGGAAAAGTCGGTGTTAAACGCAGCGAAAATTTGCCCGGACATTTTTTCCTTACTATGTAATTAAAACAAGATAAATAAATAGCCCGAAATAAATAGAGTCGACATCAAGATTTTGACGCGAAAAACTCCCTAAAAATAAAAAGGATAAAAACCATGGGACCATGACGAAACCAAAATATCTACTAAAAATGGATCACAAATATCGTCCCTACACTGTGTTAGGAGATTATAATCACCATGATAACTCTCAATAGTTTTTTCTTCTCTAACGAAAAAAAAATATACCTGTAAAAGATACCACTCAATACCCCGAACTGGGTATTTATCTTACTTCTGGTTGATTTTATGTTTTTGTGTGTTTGAGAAGTTCCTCTCCTGCCTATTTATAGGAGATTGTGAAGATTTTCGCCGTCTTAATTTTGCTGTCATCCCACATGATGTTGAAGCTATTGAATCTGCTGCAGAAGCTGGAAGAAGATGGAAGAAGACTCGACGATACAGAAGAGAAATGCAACCCAATTTTATTTGAGTGTCCCCCACATAAGAAAGGGACAAGACTCGACGACACATAAGAAATGCTACCCTCCCAAAACTTGGTACAAGTAACGTTAAAAAAAAATAATTGGGACAAATGTTAGAAAAAAAAATTGACACGACACCAAGATTTACGTGATTCACCCCGCTCCCGGAATTACGTCCACGGACAATCGACAAGTATTTCCACTATCCAGGAGAATATTGTTACAAGAGAATTTATGTCTCCACTTAATAATTTTTTTGACACTCACGGCTTACTCCTACCTAAAAGTAATAATATAATATTTAGGACAATCTCGAAATATTATTCCCTGCGTCCCAAAATAATTGTAAAACTTTCACTTTATATATTATTTAACATGCATTTTGTGGAATTTCGTTTTATGTTTTAATGACGTTAGAAAATTATGCCACTGACGTTAAGTTGTAGTATATAAATTATCATTAGTGTTTCACAATAATTTTTCAAAAAATGATGTTTGATCGTCCCACGACGCAAGTCATACTTCGCCTCGACAAGTGCGCACAATCAATCTGTTATAATTATTTTGGGTAGAAGGGAATATTACAACGGGGTACCCTTTTAGTGAGAAAATAATCCAAACCTGTTACAATTATTTTGGCTCTATGCTCCCTGCTTGTTTATTTTTTCTTCCTGCTGCGAATGTAAATTTATAGGGAACGTTTCGTCGTACTTTACGTTTGTTTCTGTGCGTTGCTTTTCATCGAGAATTCTCAAACTTTCGCAGTTATTCACTTTTATCAAACCAACCAATGAATTCTGCACAATTCCATCAATTTCTCTTTTACTTTTATAAAGTAGTAGGTCCCGCCATCTATTTTCCTTTTTCTTATCGTTTTTAAAACAAACGCTGGAGGAACCGAGCACTCCTCCCAGATAAGATTAGGTAGTGGAGTAGTTATCTGGACGGCAATGAGAATGGCAGCAACGGCAGTTTGAAGACTCTTCATTCCATCTTTGAGCAATGAAACGAGTGAAGGAGCCGGGATTTTGAGCTGGTCTATCGTTCCCTACAAAACTGAAACTCCATTTTATGAATTGATATAATCATGAGAAAAAAGAAAAGAAAAATATAAAGGTCCGCTAATCCGGGCTTAGTAGTACTCAATAGTATTATAAAGGTCAACTTATAAATTAGCCATAAAACTTCAAATCAAATGCCGGTGAAATATAACCAATAGTCATATAGGAAGTGCTCATAAACTGCCAATAGAAAGTGCTCAATAGCCGCTTATCTTGATAAAGCTTTAAAGTAGTGATTGCTTGTAGACACTTCTTATGATCATTATTGAGCCGCTTATCTTGATAAAGCTTTAAAGTAGTGATTGCTTGTAGACACTTCTTATGATCATTTCGTCTTGGAAGTGCTTCTTCGCCGGTTGGACTGCATTGCAAGTGCTTAAAAGTAGTTTCTAAGGATCTTCTAAAACTGCATTTTGTCAATCAGTTTGACCGGATAAGAAATCCGTTGCCACGCAAACGGACCACCCTAAAAAAAACGCATACCCTCATAATCCCTTGCAGGTTATGAGGAGCAGTAGATATATATAATCTTACCCCACCTTATTATATATTCATATGAGAGAGACAGTTTCCTAAAGTGCGCAATATCCACAATAAAAACAGCAAGGTGTTATAACAGAAGCGTTTCGCCGGATTAATTTCTTCGAAATATAATTATCGGAATTAACAAAATAATAAAATATT
>JAOVYX010017681.1:0-21694 GCA_035668315.1 Drosera spatulata | reverse complement strand
AACCTCTAGCAGTCCTGGTATTATGCTAAGTATTATTTCAATTTATCGATCTCTCTCAAGCACTTCATAAATATTTCGTCTGCTTCTTTATTTAATTTGCAATAAATGCTTAAGCCTTGTATTAGGAAGATATAACTTGTATTTTAGATCACTCATGCACAGGATTTTCTCGTCATTATCCTTCTGGAAAAAATGAGGCGTAGTATCATATTCTGGTTGGCTTTTTTCCCGCCTTTTTGCAGATTGCCATTTTCTTGATGTGGTCCTTCCGGGTTTTTCATTTGTCTGTTTTTTCTTCCCTTTCTTTTGAGTGTGTGTTTCTACAGGTGAACAAAGGGACAGCAAGTGCAAGCGAGGTACTGGCAGGCGCTTTAAAGGACAACAAACGAGCTGTCCTGTTCGGAGAGCCGACCTATGGGAAAGGGTGATACTCAGTTTTTACTTATACATGTCTCACAACAGAAAGTACTTGATACAGACGCATGACTCTCCTATTCTTGAAGGACGGTAGCGAGAGTAGAAAGAACTCTACTTTCAGCAAAATATTCCCTGTGCTTATTTACAAGCCTAAGACAAATATATGTTGTTTGTCCGAGTTCCGTAATGAAAGGGGCACGAGGTGAAAGGAAGTATTCTAACAATATTTGAGAATAGCTCGTTTGTAAGTTTCATTTGAAGATAGGAGAGTACTTGAGCGAAGTTGGCTTGATTTTGATCCTCGAAGTGGGGGCTTTAGGAGGGAAGGTAAACTAGTGTCATAGTTTTACTCATTTTACCGCACATCTCTGAAACAAAGTAAAACTCTCATAGATGTCTTGGCTTTTAAAAGCGCAAAAAAGAGGATTGTGTCCCCTTTGGAAATGAGGAGTATGTGTCTTTCCCTTCAACCCCAAGGCTATCTTTGGATTAACTATTTACTTGTATATGAACGGCTTAATGCCCATCTTGACATCCTTTTTCGTCTCTACATGATGCAGAAAGATTCAATCGGTGTTTGAGCTGTCCGATGGATCTGGTTTGGCCATCACAGTTGCTCGTTATGAGACTCCAGCCCACACAGACATCAACAAGGTAACCTCTAACGAGCAAATACTAGGACGACTATGGGCTAGGGAGTGATTGGCATAGATTAACTGAAGTGTTTATGCTCTTTGCTGTTTAGGTTGGAGTGATTCCTGATCATCCTCTCCCTGAAGCATTTCCGAAGGATGAGAACAAGTTATGCTTCTGCCTTGAAGATCCTGCTGCTTCTTGTCATCTTGATCGTCTTCAGCTTTTCCCAAAATGATGGATATCGGAACGAACATTTTTCGGATATTCTTTTTGTGCTTGGATTGAACATTCTTGCACATTCATATTGTGCTTGGATCGCACGATATGATTTGAGTTTCAAGTAACAAAAGTCATGAAAAATGATTATAATAGTCGGCAGTCCAAGAAAATCTAGTTAGCTTTACTAGTTGCGTGACCAAGGCACCCTCACAAGAATGCATGCGCCAGTGAGATGTTCCTATCATCACAACTGCACTAATATTAACATTAAAGAGCAATATATGAAGTTGTTTGAGCCAGATAGGAGTTGTTTGAGGCTTATCAATGAACTCGGCCACGATGAGAGCATACCCCTATGCATCTACCCTTGGCGATCTTGATCATATCACCGCGGATCTGCAACTCAGCAACAATAAGATAGACCTCACAACCAAGAATGGAGGTGTGTATGTGTGAAATCAAATCATTACCCGAAATCCATGAGACCATACTATCATCGCAATCGGGCATACATCATTTCTGAAACAAATAATTGGTAATGAGAGAATCAATAATGGTGTAAGCCATGTCTAACATGTCGGCAATAAACAGCTACATCTAGCCAAGCTCCGTTACTCTTGGTCTGAAGTAATATGTCCTCCTTAAATATGCTCCAGTGACCCAGTTCTACCAAGCATTGAGCTCTTGGATGAGTACTGTCGTCCTTTTCAGATTCATGATCAAAATTACAACGCCCACGATATAGAAAAACTTTTAATTGCCAAGCGACAGAATTAGAAAAATTTTCAAGTACTCATACCTCACATAGAGCTGACACACAGTATTTTTCAGTAGCCCATCTGCTCTAGCATCCTTATTAATCACTTATAAGGATGAGAGCATCAACTAATTTATCCTCTTCTCCATCAATCTAGATGCTACCTCAAGATATCGATAATAATGAATGAACAGAGATTATTTTCTAAACGATCATTGAAAGCATGCCATAGCCATGACAGTTTTGTTGATATGCAACCTATAATATTTCAATTATAAAAAACTTTTAAGAACGACGACTCACTCTTCATGGCTTAACATGACCTGCTCCCAGTATAAAAGGGTTTTGGCCCCTTGCCACACGCATATCATCTCAGAAACTTTTGGTTTTTAACGAAAGAGCACTGCAGTGGCTTTCACCAAAAGAACTAGCTTGCGGAAGTTAAACTTCTAGCTTGAATATGCACTGAATGATAAAACAAGAAGTTAGTTTTCTAAAACATGTAGAGTTTGATGCTTAAATATCAGGCTATACAGAGAGCGAAACAGAGAAATATATCATCCAGAAATCCTTCAACATCATCTTTGGTGGCAAGAAAATAACCACCTTAGCTTCAGTAGATCTGATCAATGAAGCAAACATCAGTAGTAAATAATATGGTACTGGTATAACAGAGTTTTGAAGAAAATCATTGGACCAAGATGCCCATCTTCAATATGAGCTTTCTGATTTCCTTAAAAGCCAAGGAAATTTTGGAAGGAGAGGAGTGACAAGGGCATAAGAGGCTAGCCTATAAATAGTTCCAAATCATTATGAATGCTTAGAGGGAATGAAGCTGGAAGCGCCAGAGCAGGCTGGCCGCTGGGCATACAAGGATGTAACACATTCGGCGAGGATAATGCAATCATGCGAGAACTGATGCTAAAGAGGGTTCACTTATATGCACCCACTAGGTATGTTAGCTAGCTATATTTTGCAAACAAAATAGTGAATTACTTTGAAGTACTGACTGTAATGATCAGCCATAGATAAACCAATTCAAAGTAATTAAAATAGCAGAGTTACATTGCAACGCATGTAGATGTAAAAATCATAACATAAAATTCAACATCTTGTTCGGTGGACTTCACAACTAGAAGCTGAACAAGTTCCACTAGGTGAACAAATACTATGCCATATCACACTTGTCTATTCGCAATGCAACATGTCTCACTCATTACTATTAATCACCCAAGAGGGGAATGATAACAGACCTCCTAACAAAGATACCATCCGAGGTAAGATCACTAAAATCAGGGAAGGCTCCAAGAATAGATAACACATAGCACTACAGCCATTTGTTTGATCTTAGGAAAAAAAGGAGGGAAAAAAAGAAGAAGAAATATCTTCTTATGCCTCATGATTCATCCATAAACCACTGATTCTTTCAAGAAATAAGGTGCTCACAACGTATACTAGAAAGCTATACGCTCATTCCACAAGGCATTGAAACAAGCACTTGCCTACTTAAAGGCTCTTTGAATACAGCAGTCATCTAAGGAAGATAATGCTCATAACTTCGTCAGACTGATCACAATAGAGTCAAGACATTTCAACTCCATCAACCAAAACTCAACGAAACCCAAACACGCACGAATCCATCACCCTTTCATACATTCCAACCGTTATCAAACACAGATACAATCCAATCTTAAACCAAAGTACACAACACACATAGCAATTAATAAACCACAATCTTTCCAACAGAGAGGAGGAGGAGAAGTCCAAAAACTCTAAGATCATCCCTTCTTCCTCAGCGTTTATGCTTTCTACTCAAAATTGACTTTGCGAAGGCCTTCCTCTTATTCTCAGATCTTAACAATGTCTTTATTCCCCCTAATGCCAAAACCAGTTCGACTCAGTTTACAAGCTTCTATACTACTCCAACCCATCCTTAATGAAAGGTTTTGCTGCTTAAACCTATTTTAATCATGAAAATATCACCGTCTTCTTGGAAAATATGCAGATACACTCCTTTTAAAGCTTGACGTAAAATTCAGCATCATGTTCATTGGACTTCCCAAGTTGAAGCTAAACAAGTTCCATAGGGCCAACACATACCTAGTTTGTTTCTAAAATCAATTGAACCATCAGAAACCAATTTCATATCCAACATAGCTACAATGCCAAAACCATCAGTCACAAGGCAGAAATTCTAATAGAAGATACTTGTATGATCATAGTGCAGCATTCCTCACCGATGAAACCATGGCAAGAATTACACGAAATACTTGCAGTAATCATACTTATAATAAGCTTTTAAAGATAAAAATTGTCATCAACACAAGAAAATGGTCATGACTCCATCAGACTGATTGCAATATATTCATACATTTCAACTTCATCCACCAGAACTCAACGAAATACAATCACGGCGCCATTCCATCACCATTTCACATACTCCACCCATAATCTGAACCAAAAGTACACAAAACAAAGCTTTAGTTATCCACGGAACTCATCCAGCAAGGAGGAGAAGAAGACGACAAAACCTAAACCGAGAGAGCAAAAGGAATTTTTCCATTCCCAACATCGTAGCATTCACCTTGCTCAGTCGATGTCGGAGTCGTCGAAGTCGTCCTCGAAGGAGTTGAAGAAGCCGGAGTCGACGAGCTTGTGGTTGTGGTTATTGTTGTTGTTGTCGGAGGAGTGAGACAAGCCGCCGCCGTCGCCGAATCGATCGAGGGAGTCGTCGTCGTCGAGGTCCATCATCGCCGACGTGGATCCGTGCTCCTCCATCTGGTCCTCCAGCTGGTCCAGGAAGTCTCCCTGCACTTGCTTCATTATCGGCGATCGGATTCTCTCCAACTTTCTGCGGGGAGAGTGCCGATTCTCACTTTCTGCCAGGAGAGAGTATCGACACAACACAATACCAGCTGCGGAATGTGCATTAATTTAAAACCGGTAAACTAGAAATCTACCTGTCAAAACTCACAGGGTGTGTTTGTTTTGGGATGCGATAAAGATAGGATTATTAAGTTAAAATAGGTAGAGTTATAATTTGATATTAAAACAATATTTTTCATATAAATCATGTAATTGTGATTTTAATATTTGATTATATTTTAAAATAAAATGGGATCAATTTAAACGCAATTATGTATTCATTGATAAATTAATCCAATTTAAGTATATATAATTGAAAAAATAAGCAAAATACTGATGTGTCAAGTATAGTTACACTTATATCTGATGCTAAATTTAGAATTAAATTTAGCTCAATTCTATTTTGATATCAATTTTATCTCATGGTTGGAACCTTATTTTTATAATTTGGTATCAAAATATAACTATAGCACCACATATATCTCATGGATTATATTATTTATTTTTGGATTATTTTTTATTTTCTCCGTCCCACATATTTTATAACATATACGTATTTTTCATTATTATATACGGATGAATACAGGTCTCGTTTTTATATTCAATCACGTCTGATCGTTCCACAACATGTACTAGGCTGAAGTACGTAACTTACACAATCATTGATATCGTACGATGAATTTATAAAAAATTACGTTTGATCGTCGTTACTTACGTATCAAACTTTGTTTCGACACATGTTTAAAGTCAAAAACGATACAAAATTAGTGACACGGAGAGATCATCATGTGTTTGCTTGTGACGGGATTAATAACTCAGGATAGGATTATACAATTCAATTCAGTGTCTAAACCTATCAAACAAACACATGATAGATTATTTTATATAGAAACATATTAATCCTATTCTCGGGATTATTAATCTCACCTCCTCACCACTAATTTGTCCCCATATGGAGGATTAAGTTAGTTGGATAAGATAATTAATCCCTCATCGTTCGCATCTTAAAATCCTAAACAAACATGGGATAACATATTAAAGGGAAAAATGAGTTTGTGGTTAGTCATAAATAAGAGATTATATGTGGTTAGAAAGATGCAATTGTCAATTAAGTTGGTGGTTTTGGTTTTTTTTTTCCTTTGTCTTTTTTGTTTTTTATTTTGAATTTAAAAAATCATAAACTTTAAATGATGATCGTTGAATTCTTCCTAATCACAGATAACTTTATTTGTGACTAACCATAAATTAAATAAGCTCTATAATAAAAGGGACTAATAATCATATCCCATCTGTATAATCTTTAAAACAAACATATCCATAATTTAAATATATAAATTAAAAGGGACAAGCCTCACAATACCCACAAATTCCATAAGCCCCATATTAAATGAGACTAATAATCATATCTCATCTGTATAATTCTTAAAACAAACATAACCATAATTTAAATATATAAATTAAATTATCATAAATAATTCAAGATAAATTTATAAAAGATGATGTTCATTACTATCATGAATCATTCCTAATTTTAATAAATTTATTAATGACGTACACAAATGTTGCAATTTTTTGTGATAGAAATAATATTCCTTTCGTCCCATTCAAATTATTAATACTTTTTTTTATCATCCCATTCAAATTATAATCTTTCTAATTTATCAGTTTTTTCCTTAAAAAATACTCCCTCCGTATCAATTTATTTGTAATATTTTTTTTCTGTCAGTCTCGATTTATTTATAACATTTTTAATTTTTTTTATTTATTAATTAATTTTTATTAATATAATCAAATTATCCCACCATCTACTTCTCCTCTCTCATTTTTTCCTCATAAACCCCACTATCATTAAAAAAATATTCTTTTTCAACAAATTCTACAAAAATTTAATACACATAAAATTACGTGTCGTCTCAAACGGTTATAATTAAAATGAGACAGAGGAAATATTAAACTATGCTTACCATATATCATATCAACTCACTTTATCATCATTTCTCTCTTTTCTTTTCACTCCTTTCTCTTATACACTCATAAGATTAAATTAATCTTTTTTCCTAAATTTGATATATATATAAATTAATTATCTTAAATCAATCGATTATAATTTTTTTAAAATAGATAAAATATTCTAAATGAAAAAAAAAAAAGGAAGGTAAAGCGTGAATCAGGACAAGGGGATTGAAAAAAAGATAAATAAGCATCACTTCACTCTCTTGATTTCCTGTGTGCACGATGCTGCAACGTGTCGTCTTTTTCCAACCCAAACATCGGCGGTGACGGGGGGCGACGACAGGCGGTGAAGCACAGCGACTATTTGTCCAACACTCAGTACAGAATTTTACAAGCGGGATGTGTTCCAAATTCAGATGTCAATTTATCATATTTTTTGGTGCGTCAAACCCTCGTGATGGTGCCTGGAAGTAGCCATCGCAGTTTCGAATTCTCTGACAATTTTGACGATGAAATGTTATCTCCAGAAATCTTTCTTGTACTCTTGCAGACGAATTAATATGGGGGGCGTATTGGGTATGTGTTTCGCCACCATGTTTGTCCAGGATTGTATAGAATTGTGTTGAATCAACTATCCAGGGTTGCTTTCAAAATAATTTGGCTCAACCTTGTTGGCTCACCCCACCTTCTACCCCCAAGAAAATGTGGCATGTGGATGTTGTAACGTGGCTGGTGAAAACCCTCTTCATTTACAAGGCGAAAATAAAAACCTACATAATCCCATCAAGTATATCACGTCGGGATAACGAGATGCAAATTTGTTATTTCTTTTTTAAGATATCCTAATGAAGTCGGAAAAAGAATATCTGTCATCGAAGGGACCTTTTTGTTTTGACTCTTCACTGCACACATGTTTAAATGATCTCACAGTAATGTTCTAGAGCAGATTGGCTCAAGGTCGCAGTTTAAGTCGTACTATGTATGTCTATTATCAACCTTTGCAATCCAAATGCATATCTATGAATATTCCTATTTACCAGTTTGAATTTTTCATAAATTGCGGCAACTAGTCTTCATGTATGTAAATGTAAAGAAAAAGACAAAGTTGCAGTTGATGTCACATAAAGATTTGGCTCCATAAATGGAGCCATAACCATTTTCAGCCACCCATTACGACTTTTTCTGTTTCACTCAAGCTCTTGCTCTTTGCTGTTAGTCTCTCAACAACATCAACAAATTCTCTTTCTCATTCCATCTCTTCTCACCTGCCGTGATTGTTGCAAGGTACTTCCCCTCTTCTTTGACCCTAACACTCTTCAATTTTTGTCAAATATTGTGTGTGATCTATATTTTCTGTTGTAGATCGAATTCTTGGTATTGTTTGTCCCCTTCGTTTTATGCTCTTTTGATCATTTGATCATGTGCTATCAACCAATGTGTTCTTCTTGATCTTGTTCTTTGTTTTATGTTCAAATCTATAATTTCCTGTAAAGGTTCAGCTAGTTGATGGGCATGAAGGCATATGATTTAAATTTGGTCGGAAAGGGTTGGCGGTATCAATTTCTATTTCGTCATTCATCTGAACATACCTTGTCCAGGAAGGAATATCTGGGTTGGGTTTGTTGTTGTTGTAGTATCTGAACGTATTGAGGAAAGCTTCAGTTAAATTAGAGTATTGGAGAGGGATGGTATGCGGTCTGAAGTTTGAACCTTATGTGACGGCCTTAGAGTCGGACTTGAATGTGTAGGAGCTAGTTGTATTCTGTTTGCAGTTTGTGCTCAAGCCTTTTTATGTCCTGATCACTGCTGATCAAGATTCTTATTTACCTTTGATGCCCTTTAATGATCATCTTGACAACAAAGCATGACACTACAATTATGAGACAGTTGCTGAACAGGATTTGGTTTTGCATTAGTTTAGTTGGATTCTATTTTGCAGAACTGATTTCTGAACTCAAATGCAGGAGGTATAATCATAGACAAAGATGTCATCCATAGGGACGATGATAAGATACACACCTGATGTCTGCACTCCGAGAGTGTTCAAAGTTGCAGCTGTTTGTCGAACATCAGATGCTGGAGACCGTTGCATAGGTCACGCTATTCTATCTGATTTTGCTCCTTCTGCTCGATGCAAGGGTGGTTCAGTCAGGACTATGAGCGAGGTGCATTCCTATCCAAAAGCTAGGAGATCACAGCCATCACATACGTCACTAATGAGAGTGCGAGCTGTAACGACCCCAGTATCCAGCCCAGCAGTGACAACAAAAAAGGTAACTGTGTAAAATACGCGTCAAACTCTTTTCATTTTCTCTTTGCTTGACAAATTTTTGCCGAGATGGCCAGCATCGGCTTATCCGTTCCCCCTGGCCTGACCATATCTACAGAAGCATGCCTAGAGTATCAGCAGAACGGTAAGCAGCTACCAGGTGACCTGTGCGATGAAGTTCTTGAAGGCTTGAAGATCATTGAGCAAGAGATGGGCGCATATCTTGGAGACCCATTCAAGCCTCTGCTACTTTCAGTCCGCTCAGGTGCTGCGGTAAGATACATGTTGGTTATGTACCCAGGCATTTCCTTTGGAACCAGAGTCACTTATTGTTGCAAAGATATTGACCATCATTACTTTTCCAAAAAAAAAGTTGAAATCATTTCACCAAAATAAAAAAAAAAGGAAAGAAAAAAAAGGAAAAAGAAAAAAGAAAAAAAAGGTTTAAATGACAGTGTAAAGAGAGTTATTTCAACATAATCGGCATCGGATGCTTACGATGAAAATCATTCTAATATTCAGCAATCAGCTTAATCAGGTCATGTTTACGATGCTTAAACATAATAATATGCCTGAAATGGATAGTGAAGATGTTCTTCATAGTGTTGTCAATCGTAGTGACAATACATGAAGGCCTACATTTGTTGATAGATTTCTATGCCGGGCATGATGGACACTGTACTCAACCTTGGACTCAACGATGATGTGGTTGCCGGTCTGGCTGCAAAAAGCGGAGAGCGTTTTGCTTATGACTCATATCGACGTTTTCTAGACATGTTCGGGGATGTCGTAAGTACTTTATTTAATATTTGTACTGATTACTGAAAGTTCTTTCAAGACATCTTGGGAAATGACATGCAAGTCTCAGAACTGATCTTGTTGTTCAGGTCATGGGGATTTCACACTCCTTATTTGAGGAAAAGTTAGAACAATTGAAGGAAACCAAAGGCGCAAAGCTAGATACCGAGCTAACAGCATCCGATCTCAAAGAGCTTGTAGCACAATACAAGAATGTCTACCTTGAAGCCAAGGGCAAAGACTTCCCTTCAGGCATGTAGTTCTTTGCAACATCTGTTTAACTGTTTGGTCTTTTAGCAACATGAAATTCAGGTTGCTTTTCTCCAGTCATTTTGTGGTACTCGAGTTGAGTATCAATAAACAGTTTCTCACTACAGGGAATTATCCTCAAAGTAGAAAAGCTCCTCAAAAGGGAACTCTTGGCAATAGCTAGTTATCTCAGGTCATTGTGTGAATAAAGCATCCTCTTGATGGAACTTAATTTCGCTTCGCCAGATCCGAAAAAGCAACTTAAGTTAGCTGTCCAAGCAGTTTTCGACTCTAGGGATAGCCCAAGAGCGATTAAGTATCGGAGCATCAACCAGATAATGGGGTTGAAAGGAACTGCGGTGAATATCCAATCTATGGTGTTCGGGAACATGGGAAATACTTCAGGAACAGGTGTTTTATTTACAAGAAATCCAAGTACCGGGGAAGCGAAGCTGTATGGCGAGTTCTTAATCAATGCTCAGGTACAAAATGTTATTCACGCTTGGTTATGTTTACTGCTGTCTTAACTTCATAATTCTACCATTGGTGTGACTGACATAATACTGCTGTTTAGGGGGAAGATGTAGTCGCAGGAATCAGAACGCCGGAGGACCTTAATACTATGAAAAACTGCATGCCTCATGCTTACAAGGAGCTGGTCGAGAACTGTGAAATACTAGAAAGGCATTATAAAGACATGATGGTAAGCCCTCGTCCACCATGAACTATGTCACCAAGATTATTCGTGGCCAATTCTGTTTTCCTTGGCGCACTTTAAAGGACTAGAATTTGTGCTGACATGAGAGCTGCCATTGGGTTACTTTACTATTTCAGCTGATACTATGTTGAGTTCATCAATGGTTTGACGCAGGATATTGAATTCACAGTTCAAGAAAATAGACTGTGGATGCTGCAATGCCGAGCTGGAAAGCGAACAGGAAAAGGGGCTGTTAAGATCGCCGTAGACATGGTTCAAGAAGGGATTGTTGATAATCTCTCTGCTATCAAGATGGTCGAACCACAACACCTTGACCAACTTCTCCACCCACAAGTAAGAAGAAGAGTACCTTAAATGCATTGCAAGTACAAGTAACTTTGTTACTTTTTCCTAGTATGATAGTATGATCACCTCTAATTCAAAGCGTCGTTGCCAAAAGAGAAGGACCTTTACATGTTAAATGAGAGGAATGCATGCAGCAGTTTCTTATTTTTCAGTCTCCTGGAAAGTCGACCTCAAATTGATTAATTTGTATTTCTATCACCCAAAGACCCTTTGTTGTGAACATTTAACCAACTAGACTGAATGGTTTCCCACAACCTTGGATAGCATACGACTACAAAATGCTGCATTTTCTTCTTTTGTGCTTTTCTGTGTTGATGAATCTTCGCTTGGTAAGCCATAATCTGCTTAAGATTCATATAGTTCCCGCAACTGATGGTGGAAGCATTCTGTCTATTGAAGTGCTAATCACGATTTCTCTTTATATCCATGCACCAGTTTGAAGATCCATCAGCATACAAAGACCACGTCATTGCTGTTGGCTTGCCAGCATCTCCTGGTGCTGCTGTCGGGCAGGTTGTGTTCAGTGCTGATGATGCTGAAGCATGGCATGCACAAGGGAAGAGTGTCATACTGGTATTACGATAACAATTTATGTCCATCACCTGAAATCGAGATAAAGGGATCATCCACTTCAAAGGGAACTAATGTTTAATGTTGCTCTCTATGAAGGCAGGGACCGAAACTAGTCCAGAGGATGTCGGTGGGATGCACACAGCTGCAGGGATTCTCACAGCTAGAGGTGGAATGACATCTCATGCTGCTGTTGTGGCCCGTGGATGGGGAAAATGTTGTGTTTCTGGCTGCTCTGAAATCCGTGTTAATGATGCGGACAAGGTATGTTTTTGCCCGTTTCTTGAAACCTTATCATCCAAACTTATATCGAAATTCGAATGTGCAAAGATGCAAAGGCCACTTCTGTTTACCAAACGTATAAACACCATTGTTTATCGACATGTAGATTCTCATTGTAGATAACTATGTAATAAAGGAAGGGGAATGGCTGTCTTTAAATGGATCAACTGGTGAAGTGATCCTCGGAAAACAACCACTCTCTCCCCCAGCTCTTAGCGGTGATCTCGAAACCTTCATGTCATGGGCTGATGAAATACGACGTCTCAGGGTCCAATAATATACTGTAGCTCTTGGAAAAGTTTCAAAATGCTTTCTGTTTTTTGTTTGATGAACCATTCTTAAAATGCCTGATTGATCTGAAAGGACTGTCGTCTGGATAGCTTATGGCAAATGCTGATACACCAGAAGATGCCTTAACGGCAAGAAAGAATGGCGCCCAGGGGATCGGACTTTGTAGGACAGAGCACATGGTAGGTGACAATTTCAGTGCATTGAAATGAAGTTGCATTTATGTCATCACCGAGGTAAACGTTTTTACTAACCGATGGGTTATAGAATCATAGAACTACCATCAACTTTTGCCGACTGACCGAATTTCTGGGAGCACTATAGCTTTTAGTTCGTGGGAGATGGTTGATGTGCTACTTGTTTGTAACTCCAGTTTTTCGCATCCGACGAAAGGATAAAGACAGTAAGGAAGATGATTATGGCTGTTACACTGGAGCAGAGAAAAGTCTCTCTAGATCAGCTATTGCCTTACCAAAGATCAGACTTAGAGGGCATCTTCCGTGCAATGGATGGTATGATTCCTTTCATCGATAGATCTTTTAGCTCATAGCATCTGGTGCTTCACTGCATTCTTCCCATGGATTTGCTTAAAGATTTGGTTATATGAGTTATTTCACTATGGATCTATTGCTTATCTGCTTTTGATTTCCCTTATTTGATCCTATGATCCATTTCTATCTCTATCGTTTTAAAATATGACAGGTCTTCCTGTAACGATCCGTCTGCTTGACCCTCCGCTTCATGAGTTTCTTCCTGAAGGAGACTTGGATCACATTGTAAGTGAACTAACAACTGAGACTGGTGTGACCGAAGATGAGGTTTTTTCTAGGATAGAGAAACTGTCGGAAGTCAACCCCATGCTCGGATTCCGAGGATGGGGTTAGGTAGCTCATTTAACACACTTTACGACATTCAACATGAGGGATATAATACTTCTTCAGTCATGTCCTTGACATTTTAATGTGACATCAACATGTTCTGCAGACTAGGAATATCGTATCCGGAATTAACAGAAATGCAGGCACGAGCCATCTTTCAAGCCGCTATCACTATGAGCAACCAGGGTGTGAAAGTTCTTCCAGAGATTATGGTCCCTCTTGTTGGAACCCCTCAGGCATGAATCTGATTTCTGTTTAGAACCGTGAACAATTTATTCTTCAACTTTGCATTCTATTTATTTTTTAGATTGTAGGAATTAGGACATCAAGTGAGCTTGATACATAGTGTCGCCAAGAAGGTGTTCACAGAAATGGGATCCTCAATAGCATACAAGGTCGGAACCATGATTGAGATCCCCAGGGCAGCTCTGTTCGCCGATGAGGTACTCAAACTTGTTACGAACTCCCTTGTCATTTATCCTTTAAATCTGTTGCACTAGGCACAACAAGGATTAATCACAGAACTAAGAAATTGCTATTCTGCATATTAGTAGATCGCGAAGGAAGCAGACTTCTTCTCCTTTGGGACCAATGATCTAACACAGATGACATTCGGGTACAGCAGAGACGACGTAGGCAAATTCCTGCCCACATACCTATCCAAAGGGATACTGCAAAGTGATCCATTCGAGGTTATTTGTTTCTCTCTGGTGCAAGACTTGTAACCTGTGTATTTCCTCTTACGAACGGGTCCGTTAATAATAAACACAAACAATAATAAGTGTGCAAAATTAAATGAGACAGAGAATTTTACGTGGAAACCCTTGCGGGAGAAAACCACGGGCGGTCGCCGACGACGAAAGAATCCACTAACCTAATAAGGAAATACAAAAAAGGAGCTGCACTCAAAATATTGAGAATCTCACAATAAGAGATAGAGATAATCTCTAAAACAAATCTCTTAAACCCTCAATATATTTTTGTGGATATATGTGAATAGTAACCCTATTTCCTTTTTATTTCTTTCTCTCTCCTCACTTTCCCCAAATTTGCCTTTGCTCCTCCCCGAGCTTCTCTTTGCTCCTCTCCTCTTTCTCCCTTCCTCTCACGAGCTCTCTAATCTCCGCGGCTCTCCAAATTCTTCTCTGCACTTATGTCTCTCCATCAATCCTCTTCTCCCTTTTATAAGCCTCTCAAATCAGGAAGAAGAGGCGTGTGAAATTCCTCCGCCTGATAAAGACGAAGGCGGCTGCGGCTGGATGAGGACAAAGGCGGCGGCGGCTAGTGGTGGTGGCGGCGGGTCAAGGGCGGCGGCGGCTGGTCAAAGGCGGTGGCGTGTTTGAGTCACCATCAACACTTCCTTTATAATTCTCTATATCTTCGTTTTAACAAACTCGACACCACCACATATTTCAGGTTCTTGACCAAAAAGGTGTCGGACAACTCATCAAACTTGCAACAGAAAGAGGACGCAAAGCTAAGCCACATTTGAAGGTACAGTATCGTTCACACTAACAGTTGCTAACCTGCATTACTACTTCTTCGTCTGAAAGGCTTTGATGCCAATTGAAGGTTGGAATCAGACTTATGTTTCTTTTAGCTCTTTGGATTGACGTTCCACTCGATTTCAGGTTGGTATATGTGGAGAGCATGGGGGAGAGCCTTCGTCTGTTGCATTTTTTGCTGAAGCGGGATTGGACTATGTTTCGTGTTCTCCATTCAGGTGGTTTATCATTACACTTCTGCAATATCTATGATATCATCATTTAGTCTATTCATATCCAGTGGAAAGAAACACGGGGTAGGTAATCCAATGGTCGTCTTGTTAAATAAAATCGACGAGAACTGTCATGACAAATCCTAATATCCCTATAGGAGTACTGATATGTATCGTTGTTTCCATGCAGGGTTCCAATAGCAAGGCTAGCAGCAGCACAAGTTGCCATTTGATGGAATGGTATGTGCGAGGAGGCTCAAAGGATTCTATATGTCATCGTATGTCCAAAGTATACAAAAGTTACACTAATCAATATACACCAAAGAAAATAACAAAGAACAAAACATTTAAAGTGTAAAGAGATATACTGCATGTACTGGTGTAGAAACTTCAAAGACTGTTATAAAGCTCGCTATGATGGATTGGTGATTATCACAGCCCATTTGGCCGTTTTGGAGAAAAGTAATTTGTTTTGTCATGTTAATTCTATTATAATACTGTCACGTGCGCTGCACGAGATGAAAAATTATAATAAAATAATAGTATTGTATAACTTATGTCCTTAATATGCATTTTATTTTTTTGTTCATTTTGCGTGAAATATATAATTTTGTATATTAATTTTTCTTTAAAAAATTTTTATTTTATTTTTGATTTTATGTCGAATAAAATTTTTTGTGTGTTTTGATTTTTTCTTACTTTCGTCTTTTAAATGAGTATTTGACGATTCTAATATTACCCTAAATATTTGTTTCTTAAAGTCACATAAAATACGTGATAGCATCCGAGGACATACCAAATAATTTTTTTATATAAAAATTTAGTATGTCAGGTCTATCAAAAAAAAAAATTAAAAAAAAGATTTTATTTTAATTTTGATTTTATGATGATAAATTTTTTTTGTGTATTTTGAATTTTTTTCCCTAACTTTTTATGTTGCTAGGTGATATTTTTAAATTAGATATAAGATAAATTTTTTTATGGAAAACAATTTCATAGAATTTTTTAATATTTTATCGATTTTATTTTTAAAATATTTGCAAACTTAGATAGATACGATATATACGATATCGGATATATTAAATTAGATATATTTTTTTGTTAAAAAGTTTAGATTTATTTGTTTCATCATTTGGCATGCTGATGATTCGACACAAAAAATAAATTGTTTAATTAGATATATATTAAAATATTGTCCCGTGCGCAGCGCGAGATGAAAGATTTTAATAAAATAATAGCGGGGTGAATTCCCAAACACTAAAAAAAAAAAAGCATAGAAAAAATATTCAATCCATACAACACGGAAAAATAATTCTCATCCACCATAATTTGAATTTGTCCAGCCTAATCCAAACACAACATCACTTTACTCATCGGATTCACCCTCCTCCACCTTTCTCCACCTCCACAGCCCCCACTCGTCGTCGCCGTTACCGCAAGCCCATCAAATTCATCCTCGTCGCCACCTTACTCCATCTGCACAGCCCATCACACATAAAATATGAAAGTCGTGGGAAAGAACTATAAGGATATCCATATTCAGAAACACTCGCATACTGAGAGTGTATGAACAGGGAGATCCTTACACAAGGATCTTCAAACTCACAAACACCCGCAAACTGAATCCTTGATACACCTGGAGTATATGAACAACAAGCCCATAAGAATGACACCCGTAAGATGTTCGATAAAATAACACAAAAAAATAAAGCGTCGGTTCAAAAGGAAACAAGGCGACAGGTCATGGAATAACATGACACAAATCGGGGATAAAAAAAACACGTTTGGATTTGTTTACATGATCAAAAAAACTCAAACCCAATGTTTCATTCAAATAATATACCTGCATTAACCAAAATGAAAAACCACAAAAAATCAATAAAAACAAAAAATTATAACATAATATCCATTCTATATTTAACATGATGGTTTTCTTATTTATTTGAACTTTCGATAATTAACTAAATCGTGTATAAAACTCGGCTTATGTAATCTTTTTTTCTAATAGATTTTAAATAGATGACATATGTTACCGAGTGATTTTTTTTTAATTAGTTATAAGATAAATATTTTTCTTTTTTTTTTATATTTTGATATTTTGGGAAAAAATTTTCTTAGAAATTTTTAATATTTTGTAGGTTTTCTTTTGTAAAAGATTTTCTGATTTTTATTAGATATATACGATACCACATAGATTAGATATATAAAACTATATATATATTTTTTTAAAAAGGTTCGCATTATTTTTGTTTTTTATTAGATTGTTTGTCGTTTGCCATACTGATGGTTTGACACGAAAAAAAAGTTGTATAAGTATATATATTAGAATTTTGCACCGTGCGCTGCACGGGATAAAAGAAACATAATAAAATAGATACTATAAAACTAATTTAATTGCATTTAAAAATAAAATATTATGAATTTATTTATTGTTTTAGAAAAACTAAAATAACGCAATGCTACTAATATGTTTCAAATAATAAGATATATTTGATTGCTTTCTTTTAGAAATTTAACATTTTTCATGAATTGATCTAAGGTATTCTATTAATAAAAGTTGATTTAAGACTTTAATAATATATTATTATTTATAAGATGGCTTTCAGATTAATATAAAAAATATGTAATTATGTGAGTTTGAATGCTAGTGACAAAAAAGATTAAATATAAAGTTAAACTTATGAGATATAACGGAGTTTCTTATTATATTCCATAAAAGTAACAAAATAATTGTTTTCATAAAAAATTGGGAAAATTCACGAAAAGAAAAAAAAAATTCCCAACGGGTAAAATCTGAAAAAGCCATGCTACCCGGTTTATAGAGGAAAACCGATGGTAGAACAGATTCCTGCTTTATATCTTTTTACGAGAAAATTTCTTGCGATCTAATAACCATTCGATCATCTCTTTTTTAGACCTCCGCAATCTATAGCTATTACAGAAGGAGCAGCTATAGCTATTGAATCAGCAGCACATTCATGCCCAGAATCTAATAATTCTCATTCAGTATAATTTTAGTTATCAAATCAAAATCACTCAAACCCATGATCGAAACTATTGCACACAAAAGTATAAATACAAGTTTCGTTTACATATCAAATTACGTCTGATCATCCCGCAACATGTATTAGGTTGAAGTACGTAACTTACACAACCATTGATATTTCATGATAAATTTACATAAAATTACGTCTCATCGTCATTGCACGTGTATCAAATTTTACATCGAAATATGTGCAAAATCAAAATGTTGTATCCTTTTTGCGACGGAGGGAGTATCATTTAGTTTTTCACTGTGCACATGCCAGAACGAATTGAGATGAATGAATCTTGAATATCACACTTCATTTATTTAACTTTCATGATCTCGATCCATTAGTTCAACATCAACACCAAGTTAATTTAATCAAGTAGGCATCGCATAAAGCACACAATGCGTGCAAAAAATGATTTAAATATCATACAAACGGGGCAAGGATCACCCAACGCTGGAAGAAAAGGTAAGATTGTGGATAAATGACAATTATACAGTTAGCTGTTCCACGGAAAAAAGCAATTTTTTTTTTAATCGTCTCATAATAAATATAATGTTTTTTATATGAAAATCTTTTCACACAAAAATATCAAATCAGATACCGTACATCACTAATTCACACATAAAATCTCGTATCAAGTCAAAACGTTGTGTTTTTTTTGGACGGAGGTAGTATGAGATTACAACCTGCAGATAGCTCATTTACCTTGGAACCAAGTTGACATAATCTACATTATGAAACAATGACATGAATTGCCGAATACGAGATTTGACTTTAGAAATCAAGAGCTTGAACTGGATGAAGAGCTTGAGTCGCTCTTAGCATAACCGATTCCGTGCCTGGTACTAGGAAACACCATGAACACTCCGCTCGCGACAGTCCCTACAACCACAGGGAGCACAGCCATCATCGTGCTCTCCTCCGTCACAAGTGATGGGAAGAAACACTCGACCGAATTGCGATCCAATATGGCCACGGTAGCAAACACTAGAAGGGACAGTCCAGCATGGACAAAGTCCCCGAGTCGGAGCTTATAATTTGATGTTTCTTCCGCCTCCTCGTCGCTCCTAGATGAGGCAGAGCCAAAGGTCCATAGCCCCTTGACGGTGACAATCCCATAATGGGTTTTGCCATTTTTGTCAGTGTAACTGTCAGTGAATGATGCGAAAGCGCAAGCAAGACCGCTTATGCCAATAAGAATCCCGGTCAAGATCTTGTTAACAACATGGCATTTCCCATTGTTGCTCAGCACGGGGCTAAGAAACTCGAAGACAAAGACCGTTCCAGTAGGGAGCAGCTTGATGAGGCTGGCTAGGCTCGAGAGTGTAGTGGACGTAGCTGAAGTGCTATTGCTACTCATGTTCTTTTTCGTGATCAGGTTTTCGCTTAGTTCGTTGGTGGACATGGTGTAAAACTGGACACAGTACTTCTAATTTATATAGTAGATGGGAGCAAATGAGACTTGGATATGGACGAAAGTGGTCGATGGGACTTATAATAAGGTGTTCGCAAGATATACATAGTTAGCTGGATCGTCGTTTTCATTTCAATTTGTTTACAGTTTTTGTTTGTGGATTACAAGTACTTGTAATATAGTTATCCATCGTTTTGTATTTTATGGAGGAGTTGAAGTACCATCTATCAAGAGAACGTAAAATAGAATTATTCGTTTCGATAGGTTTGCCAGATAGGAACACATTTGCACGTCTTTGAGGATATACTCCCTCCATTCTATAATAAATGCGACTAATCATTTTTTATACTATTTAATATGTATTTTGAAAATTTCGTTATTCATTTTAATGACGTAAAAAATTTACGTTATTGATCAAGGGTTGAAATAAATAATTTAAATTATCATTATTGTTTCACAATAATTTTATGAAAAATGATGTTTGATCATCATACAACGTAAGTCAAAGTTTATCTCGATAAACTCTCGAATCAAAGTGTTATATTCATCCTGGGATGGAGAAAATATATTTTTCATGGTTTTTTTTTTTTATTTTTGTTTACTAAATTTGGTTGGTTGCGATGTCATTTTAAGGAAGGGAGATCCTCTGCGTGTCGGACATTAAGAAATTTGATATTCCCCGATTAACATCAGTGTCGTATTCACTTTACCCGAATTCTGTATTAAGACTTCTTGCTGTAGCTGTATCTGCTTTGCCGCCTCCACATCTTTCCTTGAAGTCAGCTTTGACACGATCGGATACGTGAAAGATTGTGTTTGGCTGATGGAATCTTTCGTCATCATACAGTAAACTACAAAATGCCAACACAAGTACACAACCACCTTTGGAAGAATTGTCATCGTGAATGCCGGAAAACAGTAAGCAACAGCTGCTATTGATCATGACGGGAACAACAAAAGAACATAAACTTTTTATGTACAAGTCATTAGAGCATTTGCATTTCGTGCATGAAAAAAAAGGGTATATATTTAAAAAAGAGAGACTATCAAGGGTCTGTGACTATTAAACCTTCAAAAATGTGCAAGGAGTAGCATGATACTCACCGTAGCCACGTTCAATAAGGAAAAGAAGGCATGGTGGTGATCATAGTTGTAGGTGAACTTGTTAGAATTAAAAGGGAGATTCAGAAGGCATCGTTCCGCAACAGTGCCGACTAAGAATTTTAGTCGCTAAACAATAAAAATTAGTCGCAAAAACCAAAGGACGACTAAAAAACATCCTCGCGAAATCCTTCTTCGTTAACTGAGATTGATGACCAATGTTAATATTTAATCGCTAAATTTGACGATTAAATTCCGTTAATAGTAGCTAAATTTGACAGCTTTTAGTCGCTAAACTAGGCGACTAACATAGCTTTTAGTCGCTAAACTTGACGACTAACAGCTTTTAGTCGCTAAACTAGGCGACTAGCAGAGCTTTTAGTCGCTAAACTAGGCAAACAGAGCTTTTAGTCGCTAAACTAGGCGACTATCATAGCTTTTAGTCGTTAAACTTGACGACTAACAAAGCATTTAGTCGCTAAATTTAGTGACTATTCTGATATGTTAGTCGCAATTTTGGCTTGACTTAATGAGTAAATTTTTGCGACCATTCATATTTTTAGTCGTCATTTTTGCGACTAATTGGTCGCCAATTTCGCGAGTAATTAGATAAATTGCTCTCCAAGTTTAGCGACTAAAAAAAATTTAGTCGCCATTTCTATATCTCAAATCGCCTAATGCATTGTTTTTTTGCGTTCTAACCCTGCTTTTACACACATCTGACCTACAAGAGGAGAGGTATTAAATCTAACACAGTTTCATTGTCGAGTCCAATATCCAAACATTACAAACACTTATAATGTCTCATATCCAAATCATAATGTGTGGCGTGCTTTAAGCACATAAAACATTCAACAACTATGTAATACAAAGTTCTCGCAAATATCATATCAATGTAATCGGCTAGTGTTGTGAAGGAGGCTGCGTCTCTGACCCGGTAAACGGATTACAACTCATACTTGGAGTTAGGTTTGACCATCATTTCCCATACCATTCGTTTCAACTCTTCCATCTCCCTCATGTTTCCTTCAAGTTTTGTTTCCATCTGTTTTTTTGTTTCTTCCAACTCCTTTGCATGTGCAGCTCGATCAGCTTCAGCCCTTCTATTCGCTTCCTCCAATAACCGTGCTTGTATCTCTATTTGCTCCTTCAAATCTGTAACAGCTCTGGACTGTGTACTGGA
>JAOVYX010017680.1:0-21699 GCA_035668315.1 Drosera spatulata | reverse complement strand
TTTGCGTGAAAGGAGATGGCGTCGCGGACTACTATGGCATTCTCGTAGACATTGTTGAACTCCAATATATCGGGACAGATGTTAGAAGCTTAAAGACTATGCTTTTCAAATGTGAATGGTTCGATTCAGTCTCTGGATTGAGCGTCCATTCGAGCTATGGGCTTGTTGACATAGATCTTCTGAGCAGATACAGAGGGCAGTATGATCCTTTTGTTCTTGCCACTCAAGCAATTCAAGTCTATTATGCTCCTTATCCGGGGTGTGCATCCCGACAAAGTAGATGGTGGGCGGTATTCAAAACGAAATCACGATGTACTGTTGAAGCTTCCGAAGCAATGGAACAAGCTTTACAAGAAGATTTCAATGTCTCCCCCTTCATTCTTTAACCATTGAAAGAAACAGAATATGACAATGATGATGAAGATGATGAGATAGGCGAGGAGGAGGAGGAGGAGGAGGAGGACGAGGAAGAGGAAGAAGAGGAAGACACAACAGGAGACATAGCCAAAGACGAGTCTGAAAATGATGATGAAGATGACGATGACGAGTGGGAGGAATGATCGTTTCTTAACATTTCAAATAAATACGTAAAGAACAAGAACTTACTAATGTGATCGCATTGTCTTTGTGCTATTCAAGGAAAAGAAACTAACATTTTTTCCTTATATGTTCGCAGATGTCGTCATCCGGTGATTCCGGGGTAGACGTAGTGCTTCGTGTGGACGATCCAGCGGACGTGGCACTGGTTCACGGTATCATCGTTCTGATAGGAGCATCTCCAGGAGCTTTGAGAGTACCATGTCATCTCACGTTCCTGCGACGGAGGCGGAGCCCCAGCCTGATCAGTTCGACATCATGGGCAGTTTGCCCCGACGTTGCCTCCGGATGGGCCCTCTCCTCGTGCTTTTACATCAGCACGACCATCGTCCTCTCGTGGTAGTAGAGCTAGACTGTCGGACAACGATCCTAGTTCTCCATTACATGCAGATACACACTGGTAAATTATTTACCTTCTCTCTCCCTTTTTACTTCTCCTATATACATTTTATCTTCGATTACTTGACGCATTTATCAAATATTTATGTGTATTTGACACTATATGATGTAGGTTTTATCACAGTGATGTAGTCAGGACAGTCACTGCATCATTCACCGCCTTTTATGAGGTTTTGTGAACTACCTATTCCGAGGTTTCGTGTCATGCACGCGATCGCATGTTCGGTTAGTTCTCCGTACGAACCCGAAACCCGTTTTCTATGTAATTGATAATTTTATTTCGATATATATAAATATACTATAGAAATTAATTTGTTCTATTGTTTCTTTCGGGCACAGTATACCTGGGATCCATCACTCGATGCACGGGTACGCGCTGGATGGGAGACGACGTTGAAATGTCGTTTGCCAGACATCTTTTACAAGACTCGAATCGCTATCATTGAGGGGCCATTCGACAACGTACAGTGGATGCCCTTCGAGCTTCAGATGAAGCTCTTGGAGAGGCAGTGTGGGAGTGAGGGTTTCCAGACGAAATCCGACATCCCCCAGCAGAATCGGGTGAAGGGGATCGCGACACACACTCAGGGTAGTGTGTACTCTGTCGCTATCGGGAAGAGGATGGTAAATTTTTTGTGTTTTTTTTTCATTCGATACATTTAAGATTTATACGTGTTTTATCATTTCATTAAAAAAATTTCATATAACAATCATAATGTCGCTTTAACTCATTGTTTTGATTAAATTGTTTTAGGAGACGGCCTTGAAAAAAAAGGTCATGGGCTCTGAGGTTTTTATCCAGACTCATAAGAAGTCGGATGCCCCTGGCGTTGTAGAGACCATTCAGGCCGGGAAGTCTATAGCGGACATTCCGCTAGTTGACGAGCCTGCGACACAGCTTCAGGTATCCTTTCTTTCGCTCCTTATTTGTTAAATATAGTTTCTATTACATTTACATTACTAATGCATTACAAATGATCTATTATACGATTCATATTTTGAGCGACTCGGTCAGCTGGCTAAGTCGCAGATGGATGAGTCTGTCGATCCCGAGGTTGCACGGCAGTAGTTTCATGCAACGGCTGATCGAGCTTTCTTGTTGGTCTCTTGGACCGACAAGGGAAGGTTATATGGCATCGGCTCTGCTGCGAGCCAATTATACCCCCGATCCATGCTCAACTCTTCATCCAGGAGTCAATCGTAAAGCTCTCGAGGGATTCCAGAGGATTATTATCAGCTAAAGGAAGAAGTCCTCACCCTCTGACAGAGCCAGGCCAAGATGGAGCAGCAGATGGCCTTCCTATTCATGAAGATAGGCGAGGATCCTTTCACATGTCAGAACGAGGCTGGTAGAGTTTTTCCTCCTTTTCAACCACCTCCGGATGACGACTCCTGTCCCCCAGAGCAGCGTGATGTTCAACTAGCTGGCCATTGATGTCTATTAGGTTGTTGTAAACCCTTTACATGTGTATAATTCGAAATTTTAGTTCAATTTGATTGATGTTTGTATATTTCTGAGTTCCTTGATGTTCTAGATACATGTATTTGTATTGGTACGTGTTGAAATTATGATTTATTTTTTTAAAAAATGAAACTCAATTAGAGACGGAATCCGTCGCTAAATGTTCAATAATTGAAAGAGTTTTTTAGCGACGGAATCCATCGCTATTTTTTGAAGAAATAAGTTAGCGACGGATTCTGTCGCTAACTTTTTAAAAATGAGGAATGACATTTAGCGACGGACTCCATCGATAAGTCATTAAATTTTACGACGGAATTTCCGTCGCTAAGTTTGCAACTATGAGAAAGAAAAATTAATAACGAAAAAAGTCAATCCGTCGTCATAATTTTTTTTAGCAACAAATCCATCGTAAATTTTCTGTCTTTAAATATTTTTAGCGACTGATTTTTGGCTTTTTGTGGCGAAAAATTTCCGTCGTAAAGTAGCCCTTTTTTTTTAGTGAAACTTTTAGATGAGATGCATTTGGTTCTTGACCTTTAACAAGATGTAACGGGGTGAACTTGTGATAAGCTATTGGCCTAATGAGAATAAGACTTGCAGCATTTAATACCGCATGTCCCCAAGTAGAGATTGATAACTTTGTTTTCATGAGTAGAGGTCTAGCAATCAATTGGATTCTTATTATGAATGACTTGGTTAAACCATTTTGTGTATGGACATGAGGAACATGGTGTTCTACTGAGATACCTATTCAAGGGTTTCATATTCAGCATCTTGTTTGTTTGTTTCAGTATTGGAATATCCAGCTAAATCTGAAACTTTTTCAGGTGGTGGAATCGATTGAGACTGTTCTTCTGTGAAGTTTGTTTCCATCGCTTTGTCTTTATCTTTAATGGAGTTTTGATAAAGATCAACAAAGTGTTTGGGAGTTTTACAAGATTTAGATCAATGACCTTCAATCCCACAGGCGTAGCACTTTCCTTTGACATTCTCCCTCGGTCTGTTATATGGAGGTTTTCCCCTTCTCTATGCCTAATTGTCATCTTGTCTCTTCTAATGTCTCACACTTGCAATCGGATTATAACATCGGTCATGGAATCTTCCACGACCATGAACACCTCCACGACCTCGTCCTCTTCCACAGCCATTGCTTCAAGCAATGGCGTGGAACCAACTGGACGAGCCTCGGTATTTTTCATCAGCAACTCTTGGTACTTTTCAGCAATTAGGAGCAATGAAAGCAATTCACTATACTTAGTGAATTTCAGAGTCCGATATTGATGCATCAGAATTGTATTTGCGGGGTAAAAAATGAAATATGTTTTGTCTAGTATTTCCTCTTCAGATATAGACTTTCCACACAAAGCCATACGTGAGGTAATACTAAACATTGTAGAATTATATTCTTGTACAGATTTAAAATCTTGTAACCTCAGAGTATGTCATTCATACCTAGCATTTTGAAAGAAATATCAACTTCTGATGGTCAAATCGTCCTTTCAAATTAATCCATAACACGTATGGATTTTTGACAATAATATATTCAGATTTTAGTGCCTCATGGAGATGATGTCTCACGAAAATCAGTGTTTGAGTAGTTTCTCGTGGGGTTACTTCGTTGTTCTACATTATAGTATGTTTTAGACCTTTTGCATCTAGGTGTAATTCAATATCAAGAATCAATGATAGATAGTTTTCTCCTAATAAGTCTAATGCTTTGAATTTCAACTTTGTGAGGTTTATCATAGTTCTTTGAGCACATCAAAGTGATAAATGTATTAAGCTTATTTATTTTTTCATGAAAATCATATACAAAAATATGGATATAGCAGTTTGTTGGCAATAATAAAAATTTTCAGTTATTATCATTTTTTATAATACTGTTATTTGTTGTAAGCTGTCTAATTTACTGATACAAGTAATATAAAATCAATCAGATCCTATAACAGTTGATAAAGAAAATTTTATTCAATTTCCTCATATATATTAAAAACTTCATAAAATTAGCCAAACATACAGTTTGAAAAAATTAATTTCAAAAAATCCATGTAGATTTTATTTTCCAAAACATATAATTTGAACGTTTCTCTCTCCTCCTCTCACAATCTCATCTTCCTCCTCATTCTTCTTCTCCTCCTACTTCCATTCTCTCTCTCCGACCTCTCCGCCTCCACATCTACCCTCCTCGCTCTCCGCTCCGCCGTCGCCGGCCGCACCCTCACCCTCTGGTCTCCTTTCGCCGCCTCCGTCGCCACATCTCCATGCTCGACAATAATAGTCTCAGGTGCATGATAAAGTTCAAGTACTCTTCTGATCAGTCAACCTTCTCAAGTGAGCGATAGCCATAAGGATTCTTGCTAGCCCAGTTTCGTTGATCGCGACACATCTCTGCGATCCAATGTAGGTTCATGGTATTTTCAAGTGGATTTATATGCGAAATGTGGACGGTGGGGGATGCAAGAAAGATGTTCGACGAAAGTCTACGAGGAACAATGTTGATCAAATATTAAACGATTTTGTGTAAAAGTTTTGTGTTTTTTTGGCTTTGTTTTCTTCATCATTAGAATATTTTTTTGTAGTGCAACATGTGTGAATAAAAATATTTTTTCTCTTCAGACACTCTGTTTTTTTCCTTCAGATGCTTTGTTTTTGAAACCGAACACCTGAGTAAAGTGACGCCCTGTTTCGAAACATAACGTCTGAGTAAAGTGACGCCTTGTTTCGAAACAGAGCGCCTGAGTTAAGTGACGCTCTGTTCCGGAAAGGAGGTCGAATTCCGATGACGTCTCCGACGAGGTGGTCGGATTCCGACGAGATCTCCGACGAGGTCTCTGACGAGGTGGTCGGATTCCGGGGAGGTAGTCAGATTTCGACGACATCTCCGACGAGGTGGTCGGATGTGGTAGTGATGATGGAAGTTGGGATGAATGTGTTGATGGGTATGGGATGAAGAAGATGTGGGATTTGAATATTTATTTCAAATTTCGTATGTTTTGAAAATTATGTTTTCTTGTGTAGTTTTTTGAAATTATTTTCATCTTCGTGTATTTTTGGGTAAATCACGCTAAAAACTTTTATTATTCATCATAATTTTAAACCATGTATTTAATTATAAGGAGAAAATAAATGATTGTTACAATGTTAAGGACTACTAGTAACAATAAATGGCACAATAATTTGTTATGATTGTTGTGAAGTCTATTTGCTATTTCTTCGTCATTGGAGGCCATTACGTCGTTTATTGCACCTTAATGAAACACACAAAAGTTAAGTCTCACCACTTGGAGCAAGTACACCAACATGGAATATAAAGTTTCTCGTCATTTGCGGATGAACCACACAAAAATGGGATAACTATATCAATGTTCGCGGATGAACTACACAGAAGAGATAAATCACGTCAAACTCGGGGATGATCCACATAGAAGGGATAAATCACATCAACGTTTTGAAACTAAGTAATAGGTTTTCACACAAGTAATACTTTGTCCGACGGTGAAAACATAATTATTTTAATTAGATTATTATTATAATATGGATCAAAACAAAATCAAATTAAACATATAGGTATAATAAAATACCTTCTTTGGCTGTCGATCTAAGATGGTTAGGGGCTCGTGCTGATAACGCGTTGTAAAACAGGTGCTTGTGTAGGTTGAACCGATTCGTCGATATACCCGATTTGATTTCGTCGGACGATAAACGTCGGAATTAACAAAATAATTAAAATATTTTAGAGGGGGAATATAGAGAGACAAAGATAGATTTTTCTTCTTCAGAATGTATACATAACACCTAACAAATGAGTTCTATTTATAGCACTCAAGATGATTAATTAACACCTAATTTTATCACCCAATTAGGTGATTAGGTCTAATTAATAGCTAATTAGGTAAATCTTTTTAATAGCCTCAAAAGCAGATGAGATATAAAGAAAAATATTTAGGCTTAGGTGTAAATTTATCATTTTCAAAGGATAATTTTAATTGAATAATTACAACGTACCGTACATTTATACCATATATTTTAGCCGAGGTCAACATTCTACCTTTCAAATTACATAAACCCAATTGTAATATTTATAATATATATGGGCGCGTCGTTGGTGCTGCTAAAGACAGCGTAGTAAGTGCTGCAAATTATAGATTGAAAAATTTATACGGTAACATGTAAGGTTTATACTGTAGTTTGTTTAATGTATACAATCAAATTTTAGTTATAAAATACACTAAAAACTTGTTGTACATATTCAGTAACTTAGACTATAAAATTGACAAGGTGTAATAATTGCAGCACCCCCTACGTTGTCTTTTACAGAAAATAAGTATTTCCCATATATATATATATATGGGTGATGATAATGGACAAACATTGGCTGAACAATATAACACAGTCAACTCTGATGAAGACCATGGCAGTCGTCCATGTGGCAGAAGGGATGGCTCAATTAAAAAAAAAACTTAACAATCCACTTATATTTTAGGCGCAACTTCATTTTAAACAAAAAACGGGCATAAAAATAACCATTATATCCCTAAATTAAAAGTGAATATTCTTATATATATATATATATATTGTCCGTTCAAAAAAGAGATGTACCTTGTAAAGAAGAAAAAGGAAAAATCTTGAATTTGCGACCGCCCGTTTTAATTTGAAACGGATGGTTAAAGAAACTCACATGGCGAGACCCTTTGGTCCCCCTGAATGGTGAAAAAAATCGAAACCGTTTTATTTCATACGGATTATACAGAAACTTTTGTTTGGGACTTAGTTTTTTTTCTCTCTCTTCATTGTCCGTCTTTATTACACACACAACATATTTTTTCTCTCTTCATTGTCCTTTTAAATAATAGACGGATTATACAGAAACTTCGGTTTGAGACTTTGTTTTTCTTTTCATCTCTTCACTGTCCGCTTTTAAAAGAAGCGGATGGTCAATGTATCAGAAATAAGCCAATAGAAGCGGATTATACAGAGTGTAAAAAAAGAAAAGAAAAAAGGTCAGTCTGTGTTTGCTTGAATCCCTGAAGTACATATACATTTGTTTCATTTGATCACTAAACACCATCAAAATACATCAAAATCCATCCAAGACATCCCCTAACGGATATATCAATCAACAAACCAATTCATTATCGATGCATACTAAGATTTCAACCGGTAAACTAACAAGAAATGTTAGAGCTTTACAAATACATCAATGATCAAAGGCGAGCTCTATATTTCAATAATTCCCATGCTATCCTAAAACGAAATGTGAGAGCAATGCCCTCCAACCATTTTTCATTTGGATTGTCGAGTGGTATGCCTCACAATGTGTAGTCTATAAACTTCAAAACAAACACTCCGAATTTGTTTCCATTTGGTTGTTATGGACGTCTATTGATAGCATTGAATTCCGCATTTTTGTCCGAGAATATTTTGTCCTGGGAGTACGACCAAAGCAAATACAGGAGATATCTCGTCTGCATGACGAGATCAAATTAGAACAATATTTTGAGAAATTGAAGATATGAATTCACAAAGACAAGAACGTGTTAAAATTGCTTATAAGAAACGGGATCTCCTCATGATACTGTTGGAAGAGAGGCATATAGGGCGTGTCCCTATTTAGGAAGTATGACCTCCAATGCACCACGTTGAAGATGTGCAACACGAAATGGTTGTCCGATACATGTGTTGGAATGAAAATGACTTTCTTCTCCGTGAGCGACCCTTGCCCTTTATAATTGAAAAAGTGCCAAGGCCACGTCTCCCCAATACATTTATCGATGATGGATGTGTATTGTATGGTCTCGATCTTGCCCCGCTCTCGTCGGTTCCAAACCTCGTTCGAGACATGTTTGTCTTGATCCTATAAAACTGAAGGATCGGATGGCTTCGGATTGAACTCCATAGCTAACGTTGACTACTTAATTTATGCATAGAGATGGTAATTCGGTGATTTTGCAAATCGCTTTCGAAGGAGAAACAATGGTTTGGTGAATTGGTGAAAGTAAATGGACGACAGGTTCTGTACATGAGAATACTGGTAAAGTTCATTTGTAAAACAAACATACACTATTTGGACGTCCGCTTCTAATAAAATTGGACAAGTTGGATATTTTGTCCATTCGTCTTCTTTTCAAGTGGACAACCTAGTTGACTGTGCCCAGGAATAAAAAAGTTTAGCTCGTGCCTTTCTAAGAGAAACGGACAATAGAAAGTTAGGGTTAGGGTTTTATTATGTCCGCTTTTAGTTTCAGCGGAAGACACATAGGGTTAGGGTTTAGGGTTTAACTTGTTTGATCATTGTTTGGGAATGCCAAAAATGAGTGTTTAAAAGAGAAATAATGTGACAAATTCAAAACTTAAAGTTAACACCAAGTTTAGGATAACGTTAAAAGTAGGATTGAAACTTTTAACCTATTCATCTTCATCTAGTTCAATGGACTCTTTTAAACCTAAGACCTTATAGTGATTTCTTCTATCATGATCGATATAGGTCTTACAAAGCACATATTTTCGAAACTTTTTACAATCGGATGTCTGCTCGATTGGATTTTTCATGTGTGTGTCTTTCTTACGACCTTAAATCTGAGACACAAGTGAATCTCTCTATGAAACCATCTCTTCATCTTCGTCCTCGACTTGTTTTTCGTCATCGACATTAACCACGTTAACATCACAACCTTCGGAAAGAAACTTACCAATGGATTGTTTTTCGCATTCGGTTATCTCTAAGGCATATTGGTAACCTTCTTTTGAACACAAAGCTTGTGTCGCTAATCCCTGAAAGACACGACAAAGTTAATTGCAAGGCATTGTTGGTGATTGCTCGAATTTCACATCTTCTGGAGTAGTGTATGTGATCCCGCAAACATCTCTATTCTTATCTCTTGTCCAATGAGAAAGTATCAAGTTAGCTGGAATAACCGTGCGATCCTTTTTATCGAGGAACTGCAACATACGCCCATAGATCATGCCGGAGTCCTCAAACATTTGACAACTGCATTTGATTCATCCGTTATCCACAAAATCAGTTACCGTGTACGTTCTTCTCACCCTCCTTAGATCCATTGTGTTGGTCAAAGAGCAGATTTTGCACCGAGACTAGCATTCTCCCCAACCTTCTGTATCACATACTGGTTTGTTTTGATCAACTCCTTTTCGAATCTTCTAAAAATCTCCTTCATAGAGACACCAACTCCTTGAATCTCTATCAGAGATTATGTATTAGGATATAATTCTTCATCATGGTTTCATAATTAGCTTTTCTTTCCCGCAGGAATTGCTTCTCCAGTGTCTCATACGACTTCATCATAAAGTCCTTCATCGTGGTGGAGCTGTTGACATACTGACAAAAAAAAATGATTCTTCCCCTCGCTCCTAGATGTCTTGGTCTGTAAAATACCGTTTCGGGTATACGGGAATCCACTTCTCCTTCAGTGAGCAACTGCTGCCATTGTTCCTCAAACTCCTCGATCATCAAGGACTTCCAAACACAAATATCGAAATCACGTTTAAGGGTGTAGTGCCCCGACGTCCATGTCCTGATGACCTGTGGGCGTTATGCCATTACAGACGTAATCCGTGACAAGGCCAAGTAACCCAAACGAGTTTAGAGATATAAAGAGTCAAGAAACTGCTTGTACTTCATCATTGGATCATTTCTAAATAGTTTAACTTACTTTATAAGATACAAGTCTGATTACCTGCTTAGTTACAAAGTACAATGATCAAATTATTACAAGTTCTTGCGCAACATGTTCTAATGATATACTGAGCCAAAGATAGGTTTAACGTACATTATTCGCAAAAGTAAAGTGAGACAACTATATGCATACTTCATAACATGTTCTTACGCAATATGAATTTCATTTGTAGGGCACTCCCTCGGCCATGGTGAATCGATGAGTTCCAGTAAAGTATTTTCGTATTTTGTAAAAGTATAAGCGTTATATCAAATAAGTACTTTCGTTTATACGTCTTCATATCTTTTATGTCTTTTTCTTTTCATTATCTCGAGTCCATGAATCGACTTGAAAGACGACTTAAAAGACAGCTCCAAAGATATGGCAGACTCAAAGTACAGAGATAGTACTTCGATCGTCAACCGAGCGACCCATAAAATTATCTTCCCGCATCTGCATATTTCGTGTGTCATCTTACACCTCTTGTGCGCTTCCAACGAGGCGCGAGATTCCAGCAATGAGATGATTTGGGCCTCCCTGCAGAGAGTAACACGTGGTCCCGCCACAACGATGTCGAAACCGCTGCATGTATGCGAAGAGGATGGGGAATGCCCACCGCTCCATACCTAGTTCCTCATCCGTGATGATGACTCAAAGAATAACGTATTCATAGCCATCAAGGCTATTCAAGGAAGCAACAAATGATCTCAATGGATCCAAAAAGGGACTCCAAACTCGACCTTCATCACAACAATTTCAAAGAATATGACAATGGTCATACCGGGTCCAAGAAGGGACGTCATGTTCGACCTTCTCAATATTTTCAAGGGACACAACCAACGATCCAACGGATCCAAGAAGGGACGCGTAATGTTCGACCTTCACAATTCAAGGACACGTATATTGTTTATTTCACTTTTCGTTAGTTCATTTCATAAAGATAATGCAACCAAGCTCTAGGTTCTCGTGTCCTTTTTATTTAAGTATTTAAGGGCCGTTTTTATTTATTTTTCAAGAGGGTATATATGTTAAAATGGTGCATATTCTAACCCATTTCAGTCCCAATACTCCACATCACATATCAAACATGTAAAACATTTATCCCCGATCTCGATCCTAATATCAAGGCTTGTTATTATGACCCGATCCCCCCATGATATATTTAGTATCCTTTTTTGTATATAAACCCCGTGATTAAGTATAATTCGTTGTATCACCACATCAAGTATACGCACATGTAATGAAATGCACCCATGACACACTAGGATCATGAATAACATTAAAATAGTGTTCGTTAACATAATATCACACATCCATGCATAAAATACCAAACCCTAGTTCCTTTACGCCTTAACACATCAACCAAGCAACAAAGCATATCATATCCCTCCTGGTAGTACTCCTCAATATAATCACCATAACATCATATAGATGAATTATTAAGCATGAGACAGATCGAGAGGAGTTAGGTTACCTTTAAAATGTGAACAACCCTAGTTTGCCTTAGAGTTCAAGAAATCCTAGGAAACCTTAGGAACCCTTAACACATAACACCACACCCACTATTGTCCTGTTGCCTCGACTCCCCGGACCCGTTGGTGGTTGCCGGCATCCTCCTTCGGCGTACTTAGAGGCCCTCGGCTAATTAGAACCCTAGAGAGGGAGATCGTAGGGGAGGTACAATGGGTTATCCTGTAGCTGCTCACCGTGGCTGTCCCTGGGGCTGTTCTTGACGAGACGAGGCTGCTGGAGTTAAGATCAATGGCTGGGAAGGCTCATAGCGTAGTGGTTGGTATGGGTAGTGTCGAAGTGGGGTGATAGCGAGGAAGGGGAAGAAAGGAGGGTTCTTGGCTCGTTGTAGTTTTATTACGGAGAGGCTCGATGCTCTCCTGGCAGCTCGGGGATGATGTTGGCGTCGGGGTTATACGGCTGGTGGCGAGTAGTGGGTGGTGGCGTTGGTGGTTGGTTCGGTTTGGTATGGTGGTGACGTTGTCGTGGATGTTGAGATGAGGAACATATGATGGTGGCGAAGCTGGGCGGCTGGTGTCGGGCTTGTTGGCGTGATGGAGAGGATGAAGAGGTGAGGAGGATAATAGTGGTGTCGTGGTGATGATCGTGGTGGCATGGTGGTTATGGCGTCTGGTGGGAGATGGCGAGATGATAGCCTGCGAAGATGAAGGAAGAAGATGTTGTTGTGATGATGGTGAAGTGTTTGTGATGCGGTGGTAGTCTCTGATGATGTTGTCGTGATGTTGATGGTTTGGGTGAAGGCAAAGGTGAGGGATGGTGGGTTTGGTTGTGTGTTTTTTGCGCATGAGAAGAAGGAAATAGGAGGAAGGAGCCAGGGAAATGAGTGAAGAGTGATGAGTGTGATAACTGTGGGGGATTTAAAGTACTAAAGGGATAGAAATGATGAAAATTCAGGTTACTTGGGTTGTGCAATTGATGAAATGAAAGAGTGTGGGAAACAACAATAATTGGTCTCTCAACTAAGTACTTGGAAAATAATCCCCTCTTTAAACTTTTATCAGACTGTTATTTATCCCAATTTCGTAATATTGGTTTCCCAATAATTAATCCATGCTGATTTAATTATCTCAAAAATACCAATATCATATCCAATTTAATAATCCAAATTTACTGGGATTAAAATCGTTAACCCTGATGCGCAACATGTTTAACGTTATAAAGTTATAACGTTATAATGTTACACATTTGTTATATATATTTGCGCATTATAACGTTACTATTTCGTCATTTTTATTCGTCGTATTTTTCATATTAAATAAGAAAATTAATACGTACTTTACATATATTTAAATTATGAAATTTTTTTAGTATTACAAAGGGTATCTGGATACCTTGCATAAACGTGATGCAAGCATTTCGGAAAAACTTATGTGCCACGAACAAAAAACATGGTGCGTCTCCAGAAGAGCTCAACTAATAGCATTGCCCATGGCTCTGTCCTAATCTGTTACGATCTTCATCGGCTCTTTGTTATTCATCACTTCCAACTAAGTCTGCAACACCCACTCGAAAGTCTCCTCTATTTCATCCCTTAACAAGGCAAATTCGAACAGAATCGAGTGATAATGGTGATTCACCTCGGTGAAAGGAGTAAAAGGCATTTTGTACTTGTTGGTTCCGTAAGTAGTGTTAAATGTAACTACATCACCAAATCTTTTGTACGTCATCCTTGATCGAGAGTCAATCCATATTATGGTGTCTATCCTGTTTCTGCATCCGTCTCATAATGATAAAAGAAGTTCCCTGGGCCTTCATTTCTCAAGCTTTTGAGGTACCTCACAATTGCTTGTGCATCGGTTACGGTCTCATCCATCTTCTCATGTCCCACATTCCGAACTTTATTACGCACAGCTTTTTTTGTGAACCCGTCATTCTTGAAACCTCTTGCTTGCGCAGAGAGCACGTTCATCATTCTACTAGACCCGATACCGGATTCCTCTAATAGGGAAATCATGTTACATGCCACTGGAGTAATATTATCTCTTGTGCTCATGAATCTGACCTTACTTAACGTTAATAACGGGTGATTGTGCACTGCTTCGTATCTTGTAACTGCCCAAGTGTTATTGGTCGGACGGAGGACGACGAACATTCGAGCTTTGCAACCAGTATGGATTACCCTATCTCTTCTTCTCACTCTTTGTCTCACTTCATATTCCTCTTAGTAGGTTGATTGTCCCCACATTTAACACGTATACAAGCGAGAGCAATAGTCTTTCAATTGCACATGTTTTAGTCTTATTTTGATCTTCACTTGAAACACACGTCTTTTTTGCGTACGATTTTTAACATTTCTCCGACTCGTCCAATGATCCAAATATTCTATCTTCAAATGGTTCCGGACAATCAGATTCGGAGCTAGATTCAACTGTGCTTCGATTCGATGTCTTGAAAAAATTGTCAAAATAGTTGGATGTCATGTTTAGTGTGGATTTCGTGGAAAATATTTGAAACGACGATAGATTAGATTTGAAAAATGCTGGTGATACTACTGTGAATTGAAGTGCGTTTCATTATAGCTGCATTGAAATGGTAAAGACAGTATACCCGTGTCCAATAATAATTGTTGGTTGTCGATACATCTTGGTTGTCATCCTTCTTACTTTGGGTGAGCCTTAATCGTGGTTAGAATGGATGACGGGCTGTAAAAGTTTCATCATTTTCATGTTTCCAATTCGTCATCTCGTTCCACCACGACTAAGATCCGTTTTTGTGAATATGGTAATCTCTACGAAAATCGTTATGGTAAATTCATCATCCTTCATTTGGTGAATCTTAATCAAGGTTGGAAGGGATAAAGGCTGTAAACGTCAATCTTTTTGAACGGATAGGACTTGTGGCATCCTTACTTCATCTGTTTTCTTTTTGAATGGACAGGACACGTGGCATCCATAAGGACCAAACCACGTTTGGCACGTGGCTGATTACAATAATTAATATTACTATTTAAAAATGTTTGGTTAAACAATTAACAGACGAATTTAATTTTTTGACTCGTTCAGTGAATCTGTTTTGTCACATTAATTTTTTTATCTTCATTATCCGTTTAAAAAATAAACGGATTATAATACAGATCTTATGGAAGGGATGCGAAACAAGGATTTCACTTTGATGCTTCATATTTTCATTGAAATAGATCTCCACATATGCTCCATCAACAAATTTGTGTTTCCTGTCCTATCCACTAGGCTTTGATATGAATACAGATTTGTCGTGGGAGCATATTTATAGGTTTATTTAAAGTTTGCTATGCGGAGTTATGGAGTCCTATCACCTAGACTCTATGCATAGCTATATGTCTTTTCATGCTGCGGTTTTGAAAGCAACTGATTGCTTATTTTCATAAAACAGAGAATGACAAGACATATATCCATGCACGAAGTTTGCATCTAAACCGTAGGTTGAGTTTTTGGGGATGAGAAATAGGGTGTTCGTGTTCGCTTTGCTGCTTCATACCTCCATTATAATATATCTCCAGTTTTGCTCCAGATGTGCTTTTCTCAATATTTCGTGTCCTATCCTTTCGACATCGATATGAGTCGAGATTTGTATTTGGAGTAAATCCGTAGGTTTATTCATACTCCAATGGTTATTGGAAAATTGAAACATTGTTGCTCGTCATCTTGATATTTTCATCATCCTTCATTAGATGAATCTTAATCGTTGTTGGAAGGGATGATGGGCTGTAAACGTTAATATATTTCGATGTTCACAGGTTATCGTCCCTTTCAACAACAATTAAGATGATTAACCGTCCGAGTAAAAGAAAAGCGAAGGATTTAAACCACTTTTTTACACTTGTCTGTTTTCTTTTTCCACGGACGGCAACTGGCGAATTCTCATTATTTCCCATAATCTATCCGTTTTATTTTCAGATGGACAGGACACGTGGCATCAGCTTGATTTTTCTGGATGGTCAATCCGTTCTCATTTTAACCGGGCATTGCTTTAATTACAAATAGACTATCTAGTTTTTTTTTTTTTTTTTTTTTTTTTGCAGGAGATTTATGTTATTCACCTTTAAAAACCATCCGTTTTTTGTTTAAAACAGACGCCCGTTTAAAATAGAATTGGATGTTTAAAAATTTATCAAAGATCTGACCATCCAATTTTTAAATGGACGACTCACATGAGTTGGGTGGATGAATGTGAATAACCAACACTTACTTATTATCACTTGCCTATATATATATATATATATAATATACGAAGTTCCCCATATGCATTGGGAATGGTACATTAGTATACAGATCAACACTTAGACAGCGAGAATATCGAGATTAAGGTTACACCTATCAGGTGTGCTTGGAAGAGTGTGAATTCGAACCGTAAACAAATTTGATGATCATTAGCATCCATCTGTTGCAATTCTATTCCATTATCACCAACGTCGTTAATGTAACTTGAAATGTTTGAAGCTGGACTCTTCAAGTGGCCTGGAAAAGAAGTTTTTGCTGAATTCACTCAAAGTGAACTCCCTGTAGAGAGGTTTGTTTTCTTCATCGGATGTCAACTCTTTTAGTGGCCCGTACAGCTTCTGAGATGATAGCAAGCCGGTAAAGAAAAATGCTGCAGAAATCCGCGGTCCGACTCTATTGGCTAGGACTCGGTGCTCCACGCTCTTGAACTTGTCATTAGACACCATCTATACAACCAAAATCACAATTCAATAACTCACTATGAAAAGGATAATGCTCATAAATAAATGAAGAGTGACACTACTCATAAAAGATCAATTTAGAGTTGTGACACAATCGTTTCTAGATCAAAAGCATCTCAAAAAACTTGACATATGCCAGAATCTCCATCCAACCACGATGTCCTCGACTTCGTGATCTTATATAAATGCTTCTCTAACCCTGCGACAGGTGACAAACATATCTGTTGGCCTAATCGAATCTGAGTGAGTATCTTCGTGGCCACAGCTACCAACTTTTCGCACACAAAAATGAGCTATTAAGGCGAAGTAAACAAGGAGGCTGAAGAAGTGCATACCTGAAGGATGTCTCCGATGTTGAATACCAGGGCACCAGGAATGGGCTTCACGTCTACCCATTGGTCTTCGTGGAGGACTTGGAGACCACCAATATGATCCTGGAGAAGGAGAGTGAAGAAGGATGGATCCGAATGGCTGCTCGTCCCCAGCGTCAAATCTGGCTCCGGACAAGCAGGATAGTAATGGCAAACCATGGACCAGCCTTTCATGGATTCAAGTGTGCTCAGGTGCTTTCGATCGAGTCCAACAACTTCGGATAATAGCTCTAGAATTCTCTCACCCAACTTCACTATTTCGCCAGCATACTCCCATATCTCATCCCTGATTATTCATAAAACAAACTATGATTGACAAGGATAATGGTTGGGAGTAACTCAATTAATCATGATAAGCGATTGAGCATAAAGCTACAAATTGGTCTACACAGAAAAGAAATCTGATAACAGCATAACTGGAGATTTATACACAGCAATCAAGCGAGCCACATAAACAAGAATAACACCAGAGAAAAAACCAAAGCTATGGAATCACTACTGTATAACCTAATCGTATTCGCTGAAGGCCATTCTATATAATATTGTGATTTGTGAGTCTGTAGGCTCTTTTATCTATCAACAAGCTAGAAAAACATTTGCATAACGATGATGAAATATCTCTTAACATGGTTCCAACACACAACTAAACACACAGGGATCAAACATTCCCGAAAACATATACGCCACAATGCCTGGCGATAAAAGCGGATCAATTTGCCAGGTTGCATTATTCATAAGAATGAAGGATTCCCAACTATTTCTCCTCCAAGAAAGGAGACCTAACTCGCACCATCAATCACTCGCACACAATAACTCAATCAACACTTTATATTGCCAAACTCAATTCTTGAATTATTGCTTATTGGGAAAAATGCATTTCACCTTGAACTTTCAACCTTTTGTACTTTACCACCCACAACTTCGGAAATAGGCACATGTCCCCATACGAGGGGGGTTTTCTACCAAAAAAATATAAATTTTCAAGGGGATAATGTGTTAAAAATCAAGTTTTTTTTTTAAAATTTAGGGGGTTAAATGTCTACTTTCAAAGTTGCGGGGGTTAAAGTGCAAAAGGTCGAAAATTCAGGGGGTTAAATGCTATATTTTCTTGTTTATTCAACCAACTTCCACATTTCAGAATACACACTTCATTTCAAACCATCCATACAATCAATACAATCCAAGCCGAAGCAGATGAACATAAGAATTAGTACCAAAATCAAGCAACATACCAACAAACCCTATACTACAGAAAAAAAAGAGACAAAATCCCTGATCTCAATCAGCATAATGGAATACTTAAATCCCTATTACTGTACAAAACCAGCATATAAACAACAAATACTATTACAAATAACTTACATTCTTGCATGACTTCACCATTATCTTTTCGATAGTAATGTACCATGTGAAACCAACAATACATTGTCGTAACCACAAACAATTCATAACCTAGTGCCCATAATAGTAACATTCCAAGTTCCAACAACAACAAAAAAAAAATAAAAAAAAAAATCTGCTTGCATCAGCACAACCATGGCTCAGATGGGACAAAATGTATATAGTTTTATCACTGTTACAGATAACATGTAACGTTACCTAATACACCCACCTGCACACGACGGGCAGCATCTCGGGGACAACATCATCCCCACTCCACAGATTATTAATCGTCAACGTATCCCTCCAATTCGCCGCCTTGGACTTATACAGATCGTAATTACTCGCGTACTTCACCGGCCTCGTCGTATCCCTCGTATACATCTCTCTTTTCACTTCAGCATCCAATTCATGAAACCCACGAACCCCATCAATCACTCTCCCAAGCAAACCAAGTTCGATCCCATGATTGATAATTTGAAAGAAACCCCATGTTTGGGATGCTGAGGAGATACCTTCGAGGAGGTGATGGTGGGGTTTTGAGAGGTCGATGATTGGGAGTCGGAGATCGGCGGCGAGGTGGGTTTGGTGTTTGAGGGATGAGTGGAGGAAGATTGAGGGGATGGAAGTGATGCCGGCGTCGACGATGCCTTTGACGCCGGATTTGGTTGCGTCGAATGCTTTCAGGGCGGCAAGACGGTCATCATCCAACTCCGAGGCCATTGTTGTTCTATCGATCTTTCTGAGCTTTACGATAGATAGGTGATATCTCATATTAAATATAATATTTTAAATTATTTTATTATTTAATATAGATTTTGAGAAATTTCATTTATCATCTTAATAATTTAAAAAAAATTATGTAATATACGTCACGTTAAAGTACATAATTTAAATTATCATTTGTTTCACGATAATATTTCAAAAAAGGATGTTTCATCGTCCTACGACGCGATAATGACATACAACTCCTCTTAACTTTGAAAATGTGTTGATGACCCTCTTACCAATTTTTTTAAAATGATATTTCGTGTCAAAATAATTCAATTTTCTTTTAAAACTAGTGAGGAATATACAGATAATCCTTTTATGAACTTGTTTAATGTGATTTCATCCCAAAATAATACAGTTTTATTTGATGATAGAGAGGTTAAGTGCATATTTTTAAATTTGATGGGATCATGTGCTATAGTTCAATACTTCAAAGGGATTAAATGTCATTTTTTTTCGATAAACTATACTAAAATACCTCAGGCAAGTTCTACTCACGTTTTAATACCCAAAAAGTTTCAATGCACATTTAGATATCCAAAAATAGTTTCAATTTCATTTAGATCTCAAAAAAAAAAAAAAAAAAAAAAACATTAATGCCCCTCACTTAACCTTTTTGACCCGTTACCCTTCTTCTTGAATGATTCTTGACCACTCTTTCACCTAGTGATTCTCTGAATTCCTATAGATCACGATGCCCACCTCCCTTAGCATGTGATCTCGATCTCGATCGGTGACGACAACAGTATATTGTCTTCGTGTTATTTAGACCCAATTATAATGGGGTCATACGGGCCAGACAGTTTTCCGTGATGTCTTCGTGGCCTTCTTAACGAGGAATTATGGGTTGAGTGGATTATCGGTGACGAACCTGGCATCGTGGATCACGACATTCAGGGCGAGAATCCTCGACGAAAACGTCAATAGGAGGAAGATTTGGACCAATAAAACTTCAAAAACCATCGACGGTTGTGTGCGATTCAAAATCTTACGTGGTTGTACTATTTGGGTTTGTTCACAATTCATAGGTTTTTTCGAATGGGAATATGTATGAAATTATTGAACTAATCACTGTTGTAAATCATCATGGACATGTTTACTGGTTCTTGGAATTGAAATTCTTTGAAGTTATATGATGCCCGATAACTATTCGATGAAACATCTGATTGAATTTAATTTCATTCGTTTTCTTCACTGCTTCATTTTTGTGACCTTAGTATGCTAACATTGACATGAATGATCAAAAGAATGAGAAACAAACGAGATGGTGACATGAGCACCGAAGGGATTCAATTTTCGGACAAGGGAGATGATGAAGAAGAAATTGAGATCTCTTATCACTGTTTATGGTTGTGATAGCTATGATCTTGATCGACAGCATCTTTTGATCGGTTGATTGCTTCATCAGACGTGCAACAAGAATAGGAAAAAGAAATAAAGAAAAGGAATTTATGGCGAGATGGTGAGATATGTTGAAATTGTTGATGTGGTTTACATCTGGATAATGTTTAGTTCATATTTAGGTAATATACAGTTCACATGTAAACAATATTCATTTCATACAAATAATTTGCAGTTCACATCTACTACTAGTAATTCTCTAAGCATTTTAACCATTTCGATACAAATCAGAGCACCGAATGTACCAACATAATCGGGTACAAGATGTCCCATTTTCAGTTCAAACGTTTCACAGTTGTAATTCAAGAGGTGATAGGAATGTGCAATCCCTCCATTTGTATAGAAATTGATGAACAAAACTTAGAGGTATTAACCATGATGTAGTTAGTATGCTTAGGCTGAAAATTAGGTTAGTAATTTGCAGTTTAGGTTAGATGCTGAAGAGCAGACGGTCACAAATGGAAAATATTATGGGGCCATCAGATGCAGACCACTATAAAAAATTTCAGCAAAGCAGTTAAGATATGTATGGATAAGAAAAGACCTGAAAATGCTTCAGGATCTAGGATCAATCTTGTCGACAAGAACGAACACAGGCAATGCATAAAGGATTGCAGCAGAGCTGAGTGCAGATGAGGTTGTGACAATGACTGGGTGTAGACAAGATCTCTACGGTACTGAGTGCAGACTAAGTTGCAGCAGACTGACTGCAATAAGGATGGTTGCTAAGGTTGGGCAAGGATCAAAGCACTGATCAAATCGAAGATTTGAGGTATGGAGAAACTGTATTAGGGTCAGAATAAAGATGATCTGTTAACATCAGTGAAGGGGTTACATGTGTTGCTAATAGACAGGTTGTCAACATCTGATCAAGTATAGTCACAATTCAAATTCCCTCAACCTATAAAAGGGGATCAAAGGAGCTCAGAGAATAGAGATGATGAACAATTGAACGTACAAGTGCATACGAAAAATATGAATTCATTGTGAAAGCTGTTCAAGTGAGCTGAATTGAAGATACAGGAAGAAGAGAGTTCACTAGTCTGCTCTGAAGAACAAAGCTGCAGCAGAGTCCAAGGAAGGATCCATGCAAAGGTCTAGATTCTTTGTCTTTGGCAAGTTGTAAACTTGTGAAGGGGTTATCTTGTAAGCCAAAAACAAGAAGATAGTGAACTCATCTCTTAGATTGACTACATTGGTCACCAAGGGAAGACTGGACTAACTCTCGTTTATCAGTTGATAACGAGTGTTTGAACCAGTATAAAATCCTATATTCTTGTCTTGCATCACTTCATTTTTCATATTAGAACTGTTAGAAATTAATTAAACAGCACAAAGAGATAAGCTTTCAAAGCACAAGTCTTTGCAGCAGACACCTCCTTCAGTTTGCAAGGATAATTAGTGTATTCTGATTGAATACTTTGCTACATCACATTGAAAATTTCAAAACAACCT
>JAOVYX010017679.1:0-21704 GCA_035668315.1 Drosera spatulata | reverse complement strand
CTTCTAATGAGCTCAGATAGTTAAACTAACTTAATGATTCTAAACCAATTCAATTAGCTCGAATATGATTCAAAATGTATAAGCTGATTTATAACATGGAACCTAACATATATAACATTTGTAGCAATGAGCTTAAATTACTTCTGTTACATGCTTTGTTAACCGTTGATTGTATATGACAATGAGCTTAAACCATATTATATCAAGGGCTACTAAATTAAATCATTTAGCACGATTTATAGCTTTAACAAAGCGGTTCAAAATTTGAGTACGCAGAAAATCAATGATGACATTGGCATCATCTTTTCTTGTTGCTCATGCTTCTACCCATTTGGACACATAGTCCATCGCTACCAGAATGTATATGTTGGCATTGGATGGTGGGAATGATCCCATAAAATCAATGCCCCAAACATTGAATATTTCACAAACAAAAATTGAATGTTGTGGCATTTGATCTCTGCTTGTTATTCAACCCGTTCGTTAGCATTTTGGATAGACCTTTACAAACTCATATGCATCACGCTTCAAGCTTGGCCAAGAGAATCCAAATTCTAGGGCTTTATTAGCAGTCCGTCTAAAGCTGAAATGTCCTCCACTCTCATAAGTGTGGCAGAACTTCAGAATCGATTTCTGTTCATACTCCGAAAGACATCTTCATATCACATCATCGGATCCAAACTTAAAAAGGTAAGGATCCTCCCAAAAATAGTACCTTGCATCACTTTTAATCTTGTCATGTTGTACATTTCAAAAATTGCATCCTTTTGTAATAGTCTACACAAAGGTTGAGCAATTTTTAAGAAGTCCGTAATAAATCTGCGGTAAAAACCCGTATGTCCAAAAAATACACAGACCTCTTTAACCGAGATAGGAGTCGGTAGGTCCCATATGATCAAAACCTTTGATGGGTCAACTTCAAGTCCTTTTTGAGAGACCATGTGACCAAGCACCACTCCATGCTGTATCACAAAATGACATTTCTCATAATTCAGCACTAGGTTCGATTCAATACAACGAGCTAGTACTAGTTGTAAATGACTCAAGCATTGTTGAAACGAATCACCGTAACGGTGAAATCGTCCATAAGCACTTCGATTATGTTCTCAATATATTGCGAGAAAATTGACATTAAACATCGCTGGAAAGTTGCTGGTGCATTACATAGCCCAAATGGCATTCCCCTATAGGCGAATGTACCGAAGGAACATGTAAATGTCATATTGCTCTGATCCTCCGGAACTACTGTAATCTGATTATATCCTGAATATCCGTCGAGAAAGTAGTAATGCGAGCGGCCTGCTAGGCGCTCTACCATTTGGTCCATAAATTGTAAAGGAAAATGATCTTTCCTTGTGGAAGCATTCAGTTTTCGATAATCAATGATAATCAGGGGTAGTAACGATGGTCATTCCGCCCTTATTTAGTACCACATGCACAGGACTTACCCATTCTGAATCAGTGATAGGATAAATGACTCCTGCATCAAGCAGTTTCACGATCTCCTTTTTTACTATTTCCATAATACAAGGTTAAGATGTCTTTGTGTCTCCCTTGATTGTTTTAATGTATCTTCAAGGAGAATTCTATGGATACAGGTTGATGCACTTATGCCTGTGATATCAGCAAGTGTCCAACCTATTGCAGTTTTAAACTCTCTTAGTATATCTAGTGGCTGTTATTCTTGTTCCTTCTCGAGCTCATTTGATATTATGATTGGTAGAGTTTCTCCCTCACCTAAATAAACATATTTTAGGTGCGTGGGAAGGTCCTTAAGTTCAAGAGAAGGTGGAGTTATAACCGATGGCTTCAATCTCTTGTTAGTTGAGGGTAATTTCATAAATCTCCTTCTCCAAATCATCTAGTGTTCTTCAAAGAAACTCTCTTTTTCATTAGGCGTGCCATAAAAATCTCTTTTCATGGCTCCTAATGCTTGTAAGAATTCGCCATTGTTTAGATTAAAGAGTTCTTCGGTCAATTCTTCAAACGTGTCAATAGCACAAATAGAAGCAACGGTATCTGATGGATATTTCATCGCTTCATAAATGTTGAATTTAATGATTTCACCATCAAATTCCATGATAGTGTACCATCATACATATCAATTCTTGCACGTGCGGTCTTTAAAAATGATCTTCCCAACAGAATGGGAGCAGACGAACATGTTCCTTCCTCCATCCGAAGGACATAGAAATCTACTTGAAATATTAGGTCGTTGACCTTAACCAACAAGTCTTCCACGAGACCTTCCGGGCGAGCTATCGATCTTTTTCCGGGAGTTTCTTTTGTAGAATAGCAAAAACGTTTTCTTCCAATGTGATCCTTTCATCTCCTTTTAAACGCCTCTTATTTGTGCACAGTTTGTTGAGGAACTTAGCGTAGCGTGGTATTTGCTTAATTGCATGAAGGAGAGGAAAGTTCACCTCAACTTTGGTGAAGGTTTCGAAAATATCCTTCTCCACCTCGTATTTCTTATCCTTAGCCAATCGGCTACGAAAACGTGCAAGTGGTCTGTATTCTCTATGTTCTACTATAGCTGACTTTGATTTTTGAGACAACTCTTGGGACTGAGACTTTGATTCGACTTGTTTCTCCTTAGAAAGAGAAAAAACTTCTAATTCTTGTTCTATTTGATTCTTCTTTACTATGACAATGTCCGGAATTTCCTTTCCACTTCTTAGAGTGATTATACTCGCATTCTCGTGACGATTCACCGTTTGAGATGGAAGTTTGTTCGTTAATTTAGCTTTCACTTGTCCTAGCTCGGTGGCTAATTGACCAACTTGTGTTTCCAAATTTTTAATGCTTGATGATATACTATTTTGAAATTGTATTATGTTGTTGGCCATTGTTCGGACAAGCTCTTCTAACGAGGGTGAAGAAGCTGGTGCTGGCTATGAAACCTGCTGTAGTGGTGGATACTATTGAGGTTTTACGTTGTAAAATCCTGGTGTAGTCGGCTTTTGGTACTGGGGTTGATAGGTATTCCACCTTTGATTATTAAAATTTTGCATATAACCTTGATTGTTCATAGGTCTTAGAGGACATGGTAAGTTCCCTACAGCGTTAGCTTGTTCTTGCTCGAATAAGATTGGACATTGGACACTTCCGTGTCCAGGAACCAAATAAATACCACAAGCCTTAGCTTGCGGTGATGAATATTGATTGTTTTGAGCCAAAACCTTGGCTAACATACTTTTTATCTCAAAAAAATTTATGCCATTATAATGAGACAGCTCATGAACATGTCTCAAAATGTCATCGGGAGGTAATTGATTCTGTGATCGAGTAGCTATTTTCTCAAATAGTTCTCGAGCAGCTGTTGGAGAAAAGATCTTGATAATCTCCTCCACACGCCCCATCAACTAATTGCTTATCATAATAGGATATTCCGTTATAAAAGTATTGAATTAGGAGGTTCTCAGGAAATTGGTGATTCGGACAACTGGCAACTAAACATTTGAAATGTTGTCAATATTCATGGAAAGTCTCCTTTGGATTCTGTTGGATGCTACTGATTTGTGTTTGGATGTCAGTAACTCTTAATGTTGGAAAGTACCTATTAAGAAAAGTCCTTTACAATTGTTCCCAAGTTTTTATTGTATTAGGAGGCAAGTCAAACAACGAGTTCTTTGCTTGTTTGTTTAATGAAAAGGTGAATGCTCTTAACTGTGTCACCTCATTGTTAAACCCTTCGGGTTTCATATTCTCACAAACTACCCTAAATTCCTGGAGATGACGATGAGGGCATTCTTCTAGTCTACCATTAAATACAGGCAGTTTTTGTAAGAAACAAGAATATAACTTAAAATTCGCACCCACATCTGGAAAAATAATACACAAAGGTGAATTATTATTGCCGTTGTACTCAGACATTTGCCTAAGGGTACGTTCAGGTTCAGCATTATTCTGGACATTATTCATGTCATTCTGATTTTCAGCCATTGCAGAAATTGAAATTGAAACATTCTCACCGCAGTTTCTTGAAAATTTAGAAGATTGCGTCTGCCTTTCTATGCTGTGCTCAATCTGCCTTACTTTCTCCTTCACGCTTGATTTTGTGACACATGTGCTTCGCAAGTTCATACACTAGCCAGAAAGTCAGAAAAACTGATAAAAGAAAAAGAAAAGAGAAAAGAATCACAATTATATCCTAACTATGCCACAGAATAGCAAGATATTAAATTAATGCAGTAACGATAAGTCAGGGTCGATCCCACAAGGAACGGGTTTACTAATGTATTAAAGGTGATTCTAAATAAGAAAAAAGGGGGTTTGAGGTTGGTGTTTTAAACTAAGCTAAACAACAAAGATAAATGAGTTCTTAAAGATGGAAAAAGGGTAGCGTGACTAATGTATAATGTTTAGGTTAGATTTCTTCATCGATCGTATTTTTTTTTCTTACTTAATCATGTCTGTGAATGTTGTAACGAAGTGAAACTTAATTAACGTTATTGTCGATAATGTTAACTCATATGCAAATGATCTAATCCTAACATTAGTTAGCTTGGCCAAAAGAGAATGAACCTAACTTAGCTAATATTGTTTAAGGGCATAACTCAACATTCCATATAAACTAGCAAAAGAGAATGACTAGTAAGAATAAGCTCAATTAGAATGAATAGCCAAATTTACACAAAAGGGAATAATATAACTTTTAGTTTGCTACCATATATTGTTAAAAGAGAATGACAAATGCATAAAACCTTGATTATACAACTTAGAATGCCCTATTCTAAATCATATGATCATAATTTAGGTCAATCAATTCATCCATGAAACAAACATTAAATCATAAGCAAGAAATATTATGATCATGTCTCATCTCTGAAATCCACCACAAACACCTCTACATTGTCACACTACAATGAAATTACTCGCGATACATAGGTGAGAAAATTTGGCGAAAGGCAATATAACAAACACAATCCATAGATCCAACAATTGATTGAATAACAACAACTATAAAACCAATATTCATAAAGACTAGATCAATATAAAAAGGTTATAGATGTTTCTCTCCCAATTTTGATCTACAAATATCGTTGTTGATGAGTATGTATCCTTTGATGATTCGTCTTGATCGTCACCTTAGCCTTTAATGATGACATTTCAGAAATGCCTGAAAGAGGTTTTCCATAGGCTAGTGTGAGAAGAATTAGCATCAAGAGAATAAAAAAAGATCCTTCAGGAGAGCTAAAAAACTCTTCCATATAGATTCGATTTTCTTCACACAAATCTAGTAAGATCTCAAAGATAATAGACTATCGATCAATTCGGTGATGATTTCCTTGCTCGGAAGAATTGATTCTCTTGATTGACGAGGTTTCCCTTGTTCTCTTTGCGTTGCGGTAACTTTTTTGAGTCGAAGAAGCTCTCCTGAAGTGAAAGAGGATGTCTGATATTTATAGGAAACTCGGGGATACATCATCAAGACCTGAAATCGACGTTCAGCATTCAATCGAGCTTCTAGAATTCAGCCCAACACGGCTATGTCACACTGACGCACAACCGTGTCACTCAAAATCCTATGTATGACCATCGCGCAACACGGCCGTGTGTCCTCAAAACTGAAGCTGCTAAAGTCCTGTGACACGGTTGTGTCTCAATACGACATGGCCGTGCCTCTGACTGTTTAAGTGTGGCATGGCTGTGTCACAATGTGACATGACCGTGTCACCTACACCTCGTATAAACATGATGAAAAATCATCCCTTTGGACTCCAACTTGATACAGAACCTCTTTTAGCACTTCTAATATATGATAATGAACTCTGAAATCCACTTTTGCATAGAATCCATCCTTCTATCGTCATTCTGCAAACAAAACACAAAACTACGGCAGTATCCAACTCTAAAAATAAAACTAAACTAAGCAAAAAGACACAAAACTCAAACAAAATGCAAGTTATAAAGTTATAAAAACATGTGTGTTTTGACACATATCAGTGGACGATTGCTGATGTCAATTTTTTCTGATTACGTTGCTCACATCATTGAAGTGTTCATGGATGACTTTTCAGTTTATGGAGATTCTTTTGAACTTTGTCTAAAGACTCTAGAACTTGTACTTAATAAATATATTAAAACTAACCTTGTACTTAACTTTGAAAAGTGCCATTTCATGATAAAATAAGGTATAGTTTTAGTTCATGTAGTCTCAGCAAGGGAACTTGAAGTAGACCAAGCCAAGGTTGAAGTGATTCGCTCACTCCCTTGCCCTACATCTGTTAGAGTAGTAGTAGCTGTTTTAGGCCATGCGGGATTTTACCATAGATTCATTAAATACTTCTCAATAGTAGCACAACGAATGTGTAAACTTTTGCAAAAAGAGGTCTTTTATTTTGATGATGATTGTAAAGCTGCCTTTGATGCTTTGAAAGAAAAGTTTGTAACATCTCCAATTCTCCAACCTCTAATTTGGAACTTGCCCTTTGAAATTATGTGTGATGCAAGCGATAAAGCTATAGGGGTAGTTCTTGGACAACGAGTAGGCCGAATTCCTCATGTGATTCATTATACCTCTCATATATTGGATGATGCACAATGCAACTACGCAACAACAGAAAAGGAGTTGTATGCTATAGTCTTTGCCCTAGAAAAATTTCGTTCCTATCTTCTTGGCATGAAAGTCATTATTTTCTCAGATCATGTAGCATTGAAGTACCTTTTGAAAGAAAAGAGAGTCCAAAACTAGACTAATACGATGGGTACTTTTGCTCCAAGAGTTTGACATTGAAATTAGAGATAAGATAGGAACAGAAAATTATGTTGCAGATCATCTAAGCAGAATACCTAGAGAAGAAGAAGTTGTTCCCCTCTTAAATTTATTACCAATTTCAAACTGGTGATAAAGTTTTTCTCTTTATTTCTCGAATTAAATTATTTCCTGAAAAGCTTCGTTCTCGTTGGGAAGGTCCATTTTAAGTTATTAAAACTTGCGATTATGGAGCGGTTGAAATAAAGAGCAACGAAACAGGAAAAATTTTCAAAGTAAACGGACATAGATTGAAATAATATTCTGAGGGAGAAAGTTTAAATTTGCTCGATGTTGTGGATCTGGGATTTCCATGACAAAAGCAATTTGATTACGTTGAGCTAACGACGTAAAACAAAGCGTGTTGACGAAATCATCACAAATTCGAATGAGGGTAAAATTTGAATACCTTAAAAACTTCTCACTTTAATCATCTCAAATGCATAATATAGGGCTTGAAATGGATTCCCCATGTTGTTGCGAGCATGTGGATATGTTGGTTGCGTGATTTGATGAGGTTTGGGAGCTTTAGGTTTTATCGGGATTTTATCGATTCGTCGATATGTTTGTTTTAGTTGATTTGGATGCAATGGATGATTAGAACATGTTACATTATGCTCATGGATAATGAATGGATGTTAGAAACATGTTAGATTGATATGTGGCATTGTTTGAAGTGTTTTTGCAAATTATGATCGTAAATCGATAATAGGCGTTTTTGAATGACTTTGATTGTAAATGATTGGATGTGTGTTGAAATGTGATGATGAATGGTGAATGGAGATTGTTTGTGATAGAGGAGGATTTTTGATGCATGATGTAGGAGTCGAAGGTGTGCCTCAGCTCGGGGGAATATATAAAATGTTAAGTTTTGCATTGTTTTGTTATTTGTTTTGCAGATGCCGCACAAGGACTTGAGACCTTCTAAGCGCAACCATGTTCCTAGGCTGCCATTGCTACCTAAGCCACTGTCTGGATATCCTAAAGATCATGAGATCGAGTTTCAGACAGGGGATCAGGAGGAGAGGTATGAGTATCTCAGGAGGAGTCTTCAGAAGATGAGATACTTGGACCCCTCCTACTCTCACTATCTTAGGGTTGAAGGACGACACAAATGCCCTTCTAACAGGTTACATATGGAGAACTTCGCCTACAGTAGGTGGCTGACCTATGAGAAGGTCGTGTTGGAATTTCTGAGCACCCTGGAGCTGATCACCACGAGGAAGAAGAAGAAGGATGATGTGCTTGGTATCCGATTTCGCCTTGAAGGCGTATCTTATGAGAAGACTATCGCATGGGTCAACCGTGTATACCACTTCAAAGCTTGAGGACCTCAGCTAGAGCCAACGGAGTTCACAAGGGTTGTTCGATCTTTCTGGCTTGATCTAACTGGCCCCAAAACCATGGAGTTCAAGACGGCCAAGGTGTCTGTTGTCCATAACCCAGTGTTTTGGTATGTGCTTCGTGTATTAGCACATACAGTCTTCGGTCACTGCGCCACAGTGGGCGGAATTCGCAGTGAGGAGTGCATGCTGTTGTAGGCTATGTACAACAGATTCAGAGTAGATGTGGCATTGCATATGGTTCATCAGTGGATGTTCCATGCTTCTAGGAGGTTAGGCACCATCAGTTTTGGGGGTTTGCTAACCCCAATTGCTATGAAGGTAGCGATGGACCTGTCTACATTGTGTCCTTTGCCTAGAGACATCCCACGATTGATTTGAAGTATGTTACTTTGACGGACAAGTTTGATCTCCATGAAGGCGACTATTATCTTAGATTCACCGGCAACTCAAGGACTCGCCTTCGGCTTCCCAGTGACCTCACCAGCATCACTGACAGGAGTGCATGGCGCTTCCCAGCTCTTCACCTTAAACCAACGAAGAAGCCTTTGGTATTCCAGGAGATTAGCTTGAGACGCGTGCTTGTCTGACGTCAGCGCCGCCATGCTTCAGATGTCAGTTTACATGATTTGCAGCACTAGATAGATAGCTTGCAACTGTAGGGCAAGACATACCAGATTAGGATGGACGGCATGCAACAGTAGCTTACAGATCAGACTACCCGCTAGGGGAGGATGGCAGACATGATGACAAAGTTACTGCATATACAGCGTAGCCGTGAGCGTTGGTACAAGCAGCAAGGCCATTTTACACCACCATCTCCACCCAAGCAGTGAGCCAGTTTGTGAGTATTGTCCCCCAGTTTTCATTTCTTTATTTTTCACATTGAGGACAATTTATTGTTCTAGTTTGTGTCAGATGTAATGTCAGCTTTCTTTTATTAATTGAGTTGAGTCAGTTATGTTATTTGTATTTAAGTTGTCGTGTCCTATTTTATTTCAAAAAAAATGTGTAAAAACAAAATTAAGTTCTGTGTTATTGGAAGAACTTATGCAAGAGTTTGTGAGAACTATGCAAAATGTGTTAACTCAAAGCAATGAAATGAAGCAAGTGTCATAATAGAATAAAGATGAGCCAAGTTGAATTCTATCTCATTACATAGCAGTTATTGTCCAAAATATTCCTAGGATAGTATCCTTAGAAAGATATATTTTGTGGGGAAATTAAACATGGGACGTGAGGGCAATGATGGAGGCTAGACTTTTATAATATAACGAGCTTAAACTAATAGCTACTTGATAGTGGTAAGGCAAAGATATGTGCGTCGTAAATCATTTATTCCATTTCTTTGTACTAATCGTAAAGGCACAATGTCTTAGGGTATGGATGTACTCATCGTTTATCTTGGCTCGTAACATATTCCTACCCTTGCACCTTACCTCCACAAACAAAATAGCCGACCTCCTTTTACCTATCTTTGCTATTTTCTTTGGTCCTAGCCTTAGGTTGAATTAAGATGCGATGTATACTTGGTTAGGGTAAGAAAGTGGTTGGTATGCGAATGCTTATAGTTGATTAACTTATTCAAGTTGAACTTTTGTCCTTGCATATGATACAAGGGTATTGATATGATCCTCATGTCATTGTGAGATGGTGAGTGGTCCCTTGTTAACTGATCGCCTAAAGATATAAGGATAATTACATGTAGTGTGGCGAGAAGGGAGTTATGAATTAGCTTGCAGAAAAATATATGATGACACTTGTTTATTTATTTGTCTCGAGTTTCTCATTTTACATTGTTCTTGTTTCGTCTTAAATGATTTCTTTTGCTTGGGGACAAGCAAAGGGTTGGTTTGGGGAAGTTTGATGAGTGTGAAAACACGCAACATTTTCTTAGTCAAAATAGTTTGTTTGTGTTAGTTTTAGTGTCATTTCGTACTTTTTTGGTTTCTTTTGTTATTTAGAACGTCGATACTTCAGAATCTCTTGTTTACATTGCAACGGTGAAGAATTGGAAGTGTGTTCTGAGGATGAGCTTATTACGAGAAGTTTGTGGCTGTTTTTCGAAGTTTTTTTTTTTTTTTTTTTTTTGTTGATTTCCAAGTTTGTGAAATGTGTTTGCACTTCATTGGAACATAAAAATCGAAATTTGCATGTTTGGTAGCAGGCATGGGCCGTGCACACAAGGCACAGGATGCGCACGGCTCATACCAAGCACGCACGGCCGTGCATCTTATGAGATCTGGTTGTTATTTTTCTCTATTTTAAGGAGAATTGGTTACATTTTTTTTTCCTTATAAATATGTTTTGTCAAAAAATCAGAAAGAGAGTCCGAAAAACAAGAGATTTCATCAGTCTATGAAGGATTTCCAGAGACTTAGCGACGCCGCTTGAATCTGAGATGACGGTCTCTACTGATCACAACAAGACCGACGCTACGGAACTCCATCTGTCGAAGACATCAATGTCCCTCTTCTATTACATTTTGTTACATTCTCTTTCGAAAATAGCTTAAATATATTAGTTTGGTTATGTCTTGCTTTATGGTAATCGATAGCTATATTGGCAACTCTCTTTTCGACGAGCTTAATTAGAAAACACCTATCATAATAGAACATGAAAAGAATATCTTCAATCCATGATTAAAATCCATGACAAGTGACGATCACAAAGGCCATTCACCTTGTTGAACTTGGTGAAGAAAAATTCTCAACTAATCTACATTTATTTATTTTCATTGTTTGTTCAATTCTAGTTCTCATCAAAACAAAACAATAACCCCAATTTTACCGAAAATTGATAGATTGATGAATTAATTCAGAAAATCTGAAAAAGTCATTCTCTGTGAGATCAGCTCGTACTTGTCACTACTATAATTTTGTTATAATTTTGTGGTGTGAAGTAGTGTAGATATTCTAATTTGTAGCACCTTGCGACGGCTTCTATAATATACAAAGCCGGAAGAAGATACTTGGATAGCATACACTGATGGTTCTTCATCCATCCTAAGTGCTGGGGTAGGGGTGTTTGTTTAGTCCCCTGATGGTTGGGAACTCCCATGTTCGATCCAACTCCAATTCAAAGCCACAAACAATATGGCCGAGTACGAGGCATTGATCACGACATTGAGTATGGCTAAGCATCTAGGAATAACGCGGCTTCACGTCTGTTCAGGTTCTCAACTTGTTATAGAAAAAGTATCTGAAAGATACGAAGTCGAAGAGGAACTCTCCAGATATAGAGATCCTTCCAGAGATATTATCAAGGGATTCATCAAATTCCGAATTCGGCAAATCCTCAGGGGGAGAATGGGGCAGTAGATACACTTAGCAGAAATCCAGGGGGAGAATGTTCCGTTCGACCGACTATATACTAAAGTAATCTCCACTCCAAGGAGGAAAACAAAAGTGTTGATCAACAGAGTTGACTGTGAACTATCATGGATGGATGACATAATTCACTACCCTCGAAATGATGTTAGGAATGCGCAATCCCTTCAGTGTACAGAAATTGATGAACAAAACTTTAGTGTAGGACATGTTGTATTTTCTCCTCGTGACGAAAAATAACTTGACTGAAAAGGTCAAGAAAAAAGTGCATAATTTTATGCAATTGAATAAAGTTGTTCAAGTATGGGAAGTTAATAAGTTCGATGTTGAAAAGCAAAACAATAAAGATATATGGTGTTTTTCGCAATGATTCGCAACAATACTTACTCTATGAGAAAAAGATCTAACATGGCTTAGTCGTTGATGTGCTTAATACAATATAGCACATGAATTTACTTCAAAGAATGAAGTGCATCAACTTTAATTTAAGGCAAATGAAACTTTAATTTATTACAGCAGGAAAATAACAGGATATTGAGAAACTTTTTTCCTCATAGGTGAATTATTTTATGAATCGATCTATGATTGATTAACTAGAGAATTAATGGAAATGATGGAATTCGATATGCAACTGAATAGTGACAATGAAATTCATCAATAACGGATAAACATAAGATTGTGAATTATTAGGGTCATGTTGCGCATACAGTGGACATAGGTTTGCTACAGGGTTGCCTAGAGTCGAATAAAACTGAAGGGCAATGTACCTTTGGGTTGAGTAGAAATACTAATAATTAGGTCATGTGTTCAGAGTTATATTTTCGATGAGAAGAAATTATAATGAGGCTTGACATTTTGAGCTAAAAACAAAAGTACAGTAGCTACTCGGGATTACAAAGTTTGGTATTGGGTAAAAACAAGAGGTTTTGATTACCCTGTTTAGGTTGTTTGTGTTGCCTTTATTCTTCGTGATGCCTATGTGGTTTATGTTGTGCTGTTTGTGCTACTTCTACTGCTAGTGCTGCTTCTATACCTTTTGCTTCTTATGTATGTCTTGTTGAATGGTACAATGTGCTTTGTTACTAGCGATCCAAAATATAATGTTTGGATTGAATGAGGTGCAGAGTATAAATTGTAAAGATTAAAAGTTGAATGAATTAAACTCTGATTAAAAGCGATAAGCATTTGACTTAGCTGTGGTGAAAATGTTTAATGTATTGGAGTTAAGCTTTGATTAAAACTAAGCGAGGTATAGATCGTTGCTTCTTGCTGGATCGTGCACATATAAATGATGATCGGCCTAAGTGATGAAGACTTAATAGTCTAAGCTTATGTTGAACCAGAGTAACTGGGTGGCGATCCAGCAACCGTTGTGACTGATTGTGGAATCTGAAAGGCTATTTATTATGGTGCACCGAGGAATATAAAATATACTTTATCTGAAAGGCTATTGGGTATCAAAGTGAAACTAATAATAGCCGACTCAGAAGATATATAACAATAACTATTATGGAAATGATTCTTCCCATTTATATGAGTACGATTCTGATATGCCTCGTAACGCCTACTTAAGAAAATGTGATATTATGGAGAATGATCCAGTAAAGAATCTATCTTGTTCGTACAACTAAAAGGTAAGGATGGATCGCAATTTGAGAGTTGTATAAATTTAGCTTTTCATCGAATTTCTCCGAGGATTATCGTGAACTGTTTTCCCGGGAAAATCACTAGTGTGTCACCATTCAAAGTGTTAGGTTTCTCCATTGAGTTAGGTTTCTCCATGGCTCTGTATCGAATGGCATCTACTGAGTTGAAAGTATTGAAGAGCCAACTGAAAGCGCTTCTTCAGAAAGGGTGCATTCGCACTAGTGTGTCTCCAGGGGGTGCATCGGACCTTTTCATGAAGAAAAAGGATGGGAATATGAACTCTGCATCAATTACCACGAGCTGAACAAACATACAATGAAGAACCAGTATCCCCTACCAAAGATCGACGATCTCTAGCTACTATAGATTACGCTAATGGAGACTCTGTTGCTGGAGACTCGGCTGCATGGGACTCTAGTGCTTGCTCTTCTATAGTAGATGATTCTGTTGTTAATTGTTCCTTGATCCTTTCTTCAGCAACTTAATCAATGATGTCATCATCATCATGGTCTTCTGGATGTTGGGATTCATTATGACCATCATCATCATCCCCTGGTGATGGTGCTTTGCTAATAGTTGGTCTTGGCAAGTAATCATAAATTTCCAAGGTTGCTGCCCTAACATGCTTGTCAACCAACCCTTTTAGTTCAGCCTCCACTTCAGGAGTGTGCACAAATTCAACATGTTGCAACTGTGTTTGTTTGTGTCTCCTAGTCTTGAGAGTTGAAACCTTGATTTCTAGAGCCCCACTGAACTGTATGTAGGGTTCAGTGGGCCTCTTTTTCTTGTTAGCCTCCATTCTTTGAATTAAAATCGGCTGCTCAATTTCTGCCTCTGTCATGCTATCAATTATGCCTATTTCTGTCCTTGAGCCGTCTGGGTTGATCCTGTACCTTGTTGTTGGTCCTGAGGGAATGAGCTTTGGCCTTATAGCCTTAGACTTCCTTTTGATTGGACGTTTATGCTCCTTGATAAACTGTTGTATCATTGCCTCCTTTTGAGGTTTGTCAAGTATTTTGTTAGTTCTTGCCCTGTGTTCCAGAATCTTCTCTTGAATAACCTGGACAGTCTGCAGTGCCTTCAGAACTTCTATTTTTTCTGGAGATTGTGTTGTTGTAGTTGTTGTTGTGGCCCATGCCTCTGATGCAGTTGAGGGCTGCTCAGCCTCAACCACTTTTAATTCCATTCAAGCACTAGGAACATGAATGATTGCTGTTGTAAATGCCTCTATTACAGTGGTCCTTATTGTCAATGAGGCTGTAGTAGATATACTAAGTGGTTGCTCAGTCTGTATCCCTCTGAGTTTGGCTTCAATAGCTTCAATCTCCTTTCTTCTATACCCTTGTGTACTTATCTCTTGCCTGAGCTGTGCCCTTGCTCCTTCTCTGATTTCCTGATAACTTTCCTAAGCTTCTAGAATAAGTTTTTGAAGGTTTTCATCAGCTCTATCCTTCAGATACTTCAAAGTGATGTTTGCATCTAGGAGCACAGCAATTTCTGACTCCTTTGGTGGTACACTTCTTGAGGATGAACTCTCCATTGCTGCTACGGCTATTGGTTCTTGAGAACTAGCTTTAGTTTGCTCTTGTGTTTGTGCAGGCTGTGGTTCTGACCCTATTTCTATAGGCTGTGTAGCAAGAAGCTCCGATATTGTTTCCTCTTCTGAGGTCTGCAGGACAAGTTTCCTCCTTGTTACCCTTGTCTGCTTCGGTTTGTCTTCTGGTGCCTTCTTGATCAGCTTCCCTTTGGCCTTTTTAGGTTTCCTCTTGTCAGGCTGGTCTGTAACCTTTGCTGTAGTCTGCACTATTGCTGGTTTCTTTGAGAAGCCTATCGGTTGCTTCCCAATCTTTCGGACATCAATCTGCTTAGCCATTGTCCATGGTCTCCCCTTCTTGTCAGAAAGCTTGAGTGTCTCCTTGAGGATTATGCTTATAACCCTTCCAAACAAAAGTTGTCTGGCTTCTACTGCCTTGGCCAGTTGATACATCAGTAGCTTGGCCCAAATGAGTTTATGCTTGGTAAGGATTGCGCACATTATTTCTTGCTGATCAGAAGATATTTGATCTTTGGAGAACTCTCTTGACATGATCATCTTTTTGACCATGTCTGCAAGCAGCTTGCGTGCCTTGGACAAATATTTCTTCATTGTCCTTATTGCTTCCTTCTGCCTGTATTCACTCAATAATGCATGCCTACCATCATTTACCACAGAGATTGGAATATCTGTGGTTCCTTTGTTTGAGACTCTGAAGAGCTGTTCAAAATTAGTTGGAGTGATGGTGATCCCAATTCGTCTGGAAGATGCGTATGTGATCACCTGAAAGTCCTCAGTAACTCTAGACTTTTCAATGAAGTCTAGTACTTCATCGTCATATATTCTCCTTGTTTTCTCATAAAAGTACTTTAGACCTGCATCCTGGATCAGCTCGGATATCTCCTTTACTTTATCTGATTCGTTTTTCAAGGTTTCAAAATCAACAATCACTCCCGTCTGCAACTCAATCTTTCTTGCTAGATTGCGTTGCTCTTGAGCTTGGTCACTCTTGGATGGAGAGTTCGGCAATTTTCAAAAGAATTTAGAGAAATTCTACAGTTCGCAAGAGTTAGATTTGAAAAGAGCGAATTAGGATTTGCAGTAGAGCGCAAGAGAGAGAGAATGTGAGTAGTAGAATGCTTAGAGTGAAACAATGAGAGATTAGAAAGTGTTTTAGGTTTAATTTTTTTTCATATTTATACGCTTTAAAAATGTTACCGTTGGCATTTAAAAACCAGCCATTGTGCAGATTCAGTCACAGATTTTTACTGTTGCGAAATTTTAGGCAATCAGTTTTAAAACGTTTTTTCTTTCCAAAAATAAAACTACAGTAGAGTAAAAGTAATGCTGATCTGCATTCCGCATATGCAGTAGAGCGATAGAGCATTTTGGCCATTTTACTCATTCAAATCAATTATACCCAATTCTCCTCGGAATTGAATAAACTTACTCTCATCAAGAGGCTTTGTAAAAATATTTGCAATTTATTTTTCTGTTAGAATATATTCCAATTTAATGTTTGCACATGATATCTGACATCAATATGCTTGGTCCTAGCATGAAAAACAGGATTTTCTAAAAATAGCATCGCAGACGTGTTGTCACAAAATATTGGAGTCTTAGAAAACGTTATACCGTAGTCTGCAAGTTGTGACCTCATCCACAATACTTGTGCAGCACAGCTTCCTGTAGCTATGTATTCTATTTTTGCAGTAGAGGTTGACACTGTGGTTTGCTTCTTGTTGAACCAAAAAATTAATCTTGCACCAAGAAATTGAAATGAACCACTTGTGCTTTTCCTATCAACTCTACAACCTACAAAGTCTGCATCTGTAGACATGATGTGGATGTTCAAAGTCTACAAATCCAGGAGGCTGTTCAACACATACCTCTTCTTGCAGTTTTCATTGAGGAAGGCACTCTTCACATCCATTTGATAGACTTTAAATCCTTGATATACAACATAAGTAAGGAACATTCTTATTGCTTCCAGTCTTGTAACAGGGGTAAAGGTTTCATCAAAATCAATTCCTTCTTCTTGTGGGTAACCTTTTGCCACTAGCCTGGCTTTGTTTCTGATGACTGTTCCATTTTCATCAGTTTTGTTTCTGAACACCTACTTGCAGCCAACAACTGGATAATTTTTGGATCTTGGCACTAGATACCATACTTTGTTTCTTTGAAACTCATTTAGTTCTTCTTGCATGGCATCAATCCAGTTTGAATCACTTAGAGCTTCCTTTATTGTCTTTGACTCCTTTTGTGATATGAAGCATGCAGACATGCACTTTCTGGTTGTTGTTCTTCTAGTCTGCACAGGTGCGTCCTTGTCTCCAATGATGTCATCTTGTGTGTGTGCCTTGATCCATCTCATTTTATCTTGATCAATGGTGATGTGTTCTAGTTGTTGTTATATTGTGGACTGCTCTGGCTCTGCTGCATTATAATCCTCTTCTATGTGTGCAGACTGCTCATCCTTTTCTGCAGCTTCAGAGCTCTTGTCTGCATCCTGTTCATCATCTATGCATGCACATTCCTCATCAAAGACATTAGTATCACGGATTGGTACTTTAGATTCACTAAAAGAGACAAGGGCTGACTCTTCAACTGTGTGTTTTCTTATTTTACACTCTAAAGGCTTTGCTACTTATGAAATATCCTAAAAATGTTTCTTCATCTGTCTCAGGATCAAATTTTCCTAGATGGTATTTATCATTGTTATGTATATAGCATTTGCATCCAAAGGCATGAAAGTATTTGACACTTGGTGTCTTTCCTTTCCATAATTCATTGGGGGTTTTCTTATGCAGTTTATGTATAAGACATTTGTTTTGGACATAGCATGCAGTGTTTACTACTTCTGCCCAGAAGCTTTTTGGTAAATCAGCATCAACAAGCTTTGTTCTAGTAGCTTTGTAAGTGTTCTATTTTTTCTTTCTGCTACACCATTTTGTTGAGGTGTTCTAGGTGCTGAAAGGTTATGTTTGATGCCATGATCATTATAGTAAGTATCTACTCCTGTTTGATCAAATTCAATACCATGATCACTCCTAATTGTGATTATTTCAATGCCCTTCTCATTTTGAACTTGCCTTAGAAATCTAGTTAGCAGGATGCAAGTTCCACTCTTTTTTTGCAAGAACATTACCTAAGTACATCTTGAATAGTCATCTACTATAACTAGGGTGTACTTCTTTCTATTTAAACTTTCTCCTTCTATAAGTCTTTGCTGCTTCTGCCCATAAACTTTTTGGTAAATCAGCATCAACAAGCATTGTTCTAGTAGCTTCTATAAGTGTTCTATTTTTCCTTTCTGCTACACCATTTTGTTGACGTGTTCTAGGTGCTGAAAAGTTATGTTTGATGCCATGATTTTATAGTAAGTATCTACTCCTGCTTGATCAAATTCAGTATCATGTTCACTCCTAATTGTGATTATTTCAATGCCCCTCTCATTTTGAACTTGCCTTAGAAATCTAGTTAGCAGGCTGCAAGTTTCACTCTTTTTGAGCAAGAACATTACCCAAGTATATCTTGAATAGTCATCTACTATAACTAGGGTGTACTTCTTTCTATTTAAACTTTCTACTTCTATTAGACCAAAAAGATTCATGTGTAGTAGTTCAAGTAATGTAACTGATTCTGATGAGTTTAGAGGTTTAAAAATTGCTCTACTCTGCTTTCCCATTAGGCATGACTTACACAACTTGTCCTTTTTGAACTTGATTTGAGGAAGTCCCCTTACCAAGTTTTCTGAGGACAGCTTAGCTTTGATTTTGAAATTTAGATGTTCTAATCTCTTATGCCACAGCCAGTTTGTATCTTCAGCACCTTTTGTATAAAAACATGCAATTTGTGCTGACTGAGATGAATTGAAGTCTACTGCATTATTTTTTCCTTTTCTAGTTTGGTGACTTTGTCCATTAGTTGACATGAAACATCATAATTTTTGTCACATAATTGACTGATGGACAGTAGGTTGTGTCCTAAACCTTTAACATAAGCTACATCTCTAAAGATTAAAGAACCTGTACCAAGGTTTCCATAACCTTTAGTTTTATCTGCCTTGCCTCCTCCAAAGATGACTAGGGGTCCTTTCTTTTTTCTGGAATTTTTTAGAATACTTTTGTTCCCAGTCATATGTCTTGAGCATCCATTATTCAAGTACCATGTTTCATCCTGTTGTTCCTATAATAAAGGATTGAAATCTTGTACATGGTACCCATAAATATTAGTCCTTAGATGTTAGTTTTGGGCACCCATATTTGAATAATTTTCTTGTGTGGAGTCCAACATTCTAATGATTTGTGACCAGGTTTGCCATAAGTATAGCAGTAGTCCCTTGGTCTTATTGCTCTAGGTGGTCTACTAGTGTTTCTCCACCCCTTCTGCTGCATTCTGCATGTGCAAACGGTCTTCAGATGTGGTTTTGTGCATATAGTATTTGAGGTATTGTTTCACACTGAGTATTTTGGTGCATACTGAGGTCTGTGTGGCCTCTTGTTGGCTTTAATCTTATGATTCCAGGCCATGTGCACATTGTGGTGTTTAGCACCAGTTCGTGCTGGTACTTTGCTCAAGGATTTAACCCTTTGGGTTTGACCAGTAGAGGCCTTATTCCTCTGCTCTCCTTGTTCAGTAGAGGCTTTACCCTTCTGCAAGACTTTTGCAGAGGTCTGCTTTACCTCTTTCTAACTAGTTGTGACATTATCATACACTTTTGAGTGTGAAAGGTCATTCAACCAGTCCTTGTAGCCTAATCCTGAACTATCATATGAGGATTGGCCAATGTTTAGGAATTTTTGCAAGTTCAGGGTCCTTCTATTCCATGTATCTACTTGAGCTTGTAACTTAGCGTTTCTCTTTGTGAGTGTTTCCACTACTGCATTGAGCAGTTTTACCTTCACATCTGATTTCTTCAGCTCATTGTGAGCCACTACTAGGTCACTTGTTATACGGTCAATCTCTTCATATGCCTTATTGTATTTCTATCAGAGATTTGCAATCAGTTCGAGATTCTCTTTATGTTCCCTTCAAAGGGAAATAAAGTTTTCAGAGGTTTCTTGAAGTGCCTCCTTCAATTCCTCTAGAGTAACATCTGAGTTAGAGAGATCGAACACTTGTTATTTTTCTTAATTTTTTTCCATGAGACAGAGTGAGCATTTGATATTGTCTCTTCATCATCTGAGTCTGTCTCACTCCAGGTTTTAGCAGCATAGGCCTTGCCCTTTTCTTTCCTTCCAGAGCTCCCTTTGCTATATTCCTTTTTGTTCCTCTGAGCACACGACTCTTGTGCAAGTTGTCTGCATTGCGCAGCAAAGTGTCCTGGCTTTCCATAGTTGTAGCAACCTCCTTCTCTGCTGCTTTCACCTTGCTTGAGAAGTTCTTCTTGAGATTTTTCTTTTTGAACAACTTTCTGAACTTCTTGCTCATCAGTCGAAGTTCTTCTGTTATTGTCTGTTCACTTGCAGATGAGGTGTCACTGGTTTCCTCTTCTGCCATTAATCTCAGGATTTTCTTCTTGGGCTTTGAAGGCCAGAGTTTTCTTCCTAGCCTCATCAATTTGTCTTTTCTGCTTAACTTCCAGATTATAGGTATGCAGCACACCATATACTTGTGCCAAGGACATCTTAGCAAGATCCATGGACTTCCTTATTGCTGTACTCTTTGTTCTCCAGATCTCACCAAGTGATCTCATGAACTTCAAGTTGACTACCTTGTTGTCAAAAGTCTTCCCTAAAGTTTTGAGACTGTTGATGACTACATTGAATCTCTCATAGAAGCTAGTCAAGTTTTCATCAGATCTCATTGAGGCCCAATCGTATTACTGTATCAGGGCATCTTTCTTGTTTTCTCTGATTTCATTTGTTCCTTCATTACTGAGTAGTAGAGCATCCCATGCTTCCTTTGCAGTGATTGTATGAACCACTATCTCAAACATATCATCGTCAAGACCAAATATTTGATTTCTTGCCCTTCTTTCCACCAGCACTAAGTCCCAGTCCTCTTTTGTCAGGGGGATTTGGGTTTGTCCACTTCCCTGGATGCATCAATTGGATTTGGCATCTTTGGTACGTATGGCCCATCGGTAATTATATCATGCCTTTTTCCATCTATTGAATCCAGATGTGCAAGCATTCTCGGGTTCCAGTGATTGAATTTGTCAAATGTGTATGCTGATGGTGGCTCTCTACTGTTGGGGCATTTAGGTAGTTTTGGAGGAGCCATGTTTTCTCCGCAAAATAAATTGTTAGTATCTTCTTTGCAGAAATAAATCAAAAGAAATGACCTTTTCTTTTCAAAACTGTTAGGTTTGAAAGTCAGGCTCTGATATCAATTGTAAGATCCACAGGCACAACCTAGAGGGGGGGTGAATAGGTTGTATTAAAATTTTTTAGTGCAATTCTACCGAATATTAGTTTTAAGTACACTGATGATCTTTACGGACTACCAAGGGTGTCGGTATCAGAGATTTCTACTTTAAGAGTTTGTCTCTATTTGCTATTTTAATTGATTTCTAACAGTTGTAAAAATGTAAAGGAATGAAAGCAAGAGGAGAACACAGGATTTATACTGGTTCAGACACTCGTTATCAACTGATAAACAAGAGCTTAGTCCAGTCTTCCCTTGATGACAAGTGTAGTCAATCCAACAGGTGGGTTCGCTATCTTCTTGTTTTTGGCTTACAAGACAACCCCTTTACAAGCTAGCTAACTTGTCAAACATGAAGAACCTAGATCTTTTGCTGGACTCTGCTGCAGCTCTGTTTTTCAATACATACAGGTGAACCCTCTTCTTCCTGTTCTTCTTCCATTCAACTCACTTGAACAGCCTTGAATTCAGATGGGTTTTGCACACTTTGTACGTTCAATTCTTTTTTCAACAGCACTGTTCCTTGAGCTCTTTGATCCCCTTTTATAGGCTGAGGGAATGAAACCGTGACTGTTGGTGCGTGCCGTCATAAGCACGTCAAATTTATATTTATAAGAGCACCCACTTCACTCTATAAATATGGAATTAAATGTAGTAGTGGAAGTAGGGGTCGATCCCACAGAGAAAAGGTTAACTTGATCAGCTAAATTAATTCAAGATTC